>ONZH01011673.1:0-93730 GCA_900303285.1 Rhinella marina
GGTAACGTGGGTGGACTGCGTGGAAGACTGACTGGTGGACAAATTACTTGAAGCATTGTCCGCAATCCACGAGATCAGCTGTTCGCACTGTTGTGGTTTCAACAGTCCTCTACCACGTGTCCCTGTAAGTTGAGACATGAAGCTAGGGAGTGTAACTCTGCGGCGTTCCACAGCTCCCTCATCAGCAGATACTGTCTCACCCTGCCCAGGACCACGGCCTCTGCCCCCTGCAGTAATTGAATGCCCACGCCCACGCCCTCGTCCTCGACCCTTAGCCCTGGGGTTCAACATTGTTTGTATATAAGTGTATGATATAAAAAAAAAAATTGAACGGGCCTGGTGTACTGAAACCCACAAACTTGTTCAGTCTGGTAGAATTAAGTGACGTACAGAAAGTGTCACCTGGACAGTATATACGGATGGGAGCGAGTGTGCTGAACTGTGACACACAGAAAGATTACACACAGCTGAGTAAAATGGATTTGTATCACTGAGCTAAAACAACTGAAAAACTAATTTTTTTTATTTGTTTTTTTATATTTTTTTTTAAATTTTGTTTTTTTGGGAACGTGACGTGCAGGAACTATGGTAGAACTCACTGACACCCTGTTAACGATGGCTATTTAGTCTGCGACCCAGACAAATGTCGCACAGAGAGTTTTCTGGATCAAGCGGTAGATGATATTGGTAGCAAATCACTTGGTTGTATTCTGTGACGTACAGAAAGTGTCACCTGCACAGTATATACGGATGGGAGCTAGTGTACTGAACTGTGACACACAGAAAGGTTACACGCAGCTGAGTAAAATGGATTTGTATCACTGAGCTAAAACAACTGAAAAAATATATATTTTTTTTATATTTTGTTTTTTTGGGAACGTGACGTGCAGGAGCTATGGTAGGACTGACTGACACCCTGTTAACGGTGACTATTTAGTCTTCGACCTAGACAAATGTCGCACAGAGAGTTTTCTGGATCAAGCTGTAGATGATATTGGTAGCAAATGACTTGGTTGTATTCTGTGACGTACAGAAAGTGTCACCTGGACAGTATATATGGATTGGAGTGAGTCAGTGCTGAACTGTGACACACAGAATGGTTCCACACTGCTGTGTGCAATGGATTTGTATCACTGAGATAGAACAATAAAAAAAAAAAACAGGGTTAGATATGGCACTACTAGTGCCAGCCAGCCAGCCAAGCCAGGAGACAAAAAAAAAATTCTTCTAGCCCTTAGAAGGGCTGTTGGGTTCTTTGTGGGTGATTCCTGCCTAACTGAGAACTAAATTCAGGCCCTAACACTGTCCCTGAAAGGCAGCAGCTCTATCCCTAACGACATCCAGACGGCATCTGAGCCGAGCGCCGCGGCCAGTCACTAGTATATTCCAGGGTCACCTGATCAGGCCAGCCAACCCCTGCTATCGACATGTAAGGGCCCCACGTGATGCTGGGTGTACTGTAGAGTCTCCTGGCTTGTGATTGGCTGTGTTTATAGGCGCCAAAAAAGCACGATGCGGAAGTTGCCATTTCCTCGAGTATGGCGAGATACTCGTCCGAGCTGCGAGTACTTACGAGTACCCTAATACTCGAACGAGCACTAAGCTCGGACGAGTATGCTCGCTCATCTCTAATCACTAGTCTTAGTGTATGGGCCCCACGATTTTGCTCAGTTTTGACATCCTTCTTAAGGGAGCTATGCAGTATGTCACAGACCCTTAGTGAATATAACAAGGTTAACTGTATAGGATATAACATTCATCATTTATTGCACCAGGGACACATGAATTATAGAAGGATGGTTAACTTATTTACATTTTCAAACAATTTAAACTGATTATATCCAGTTGGATCCTGCGTTGTAACCTGTAGGTCAGGTTATAGTACTAATCCCAGGTATCCCATATTATGCATGCAGATCTCCAGTTTTACTCTATGTTTACTTATGATTCATTTGCAATTGACATAATAATTAAATGTTGCATGTTTTCAGCTGAATGTCACATTCCGAAACTGGAACTACACTGTCTTTGTTGTAAATATTAGGTAAGCATTTACTTTTCTTTTTGATAGAAGGGTTGCCATTACAAAGATTATGTATAAGTAATATTATGCATTTACTGAATAATTAGCATTATTGAATAACTACATGGTATCTATATAAATACAGTGCCTTGCGAAAGTATTCGGCCACTTGGAACTTTTCAACCTTTCTCCACATTTCAGGCTTCAAACAAAAAGATATAACATTTTAAACTTTTTTTGTAATAATAAAACTAAAAGTTGGGCGGGCAAAATTATTCGGGCCATTTACTTTCAGTTCAGAAAACTCACTCCAGAAGTTCATTGAGGATCTCTGAATGATCCAATGTTGTCCTAAATGACTGATGAAGATAAATAGAATCCACCTGTGTGTAATCAAGTCTCCGTATAAATGCACCTGCTTTGTGATAGTCTCAGGGTTCTGTTTGAAGCACAGAGAGCATCATGAAGACCAAGGAACACAACTGGCAGGTCCGTGATACTGTTGTGGAGAAGTTTAAAGCTGAATTTGGATACCAAAAGATTTCTCAAGCTTTAAACATCCCAAGGAGCACTGTCCAAGCGATCATATTGAAATGGAAGGAGTATCAGACCAATGCAAATCTACCAAGACCTGGCCGTCCCTCTAAACTTTCATCTCAAACAAGGAGAAGACTGATCAGAGATGCAGCCAAGAGGCCCATGATCACTCTGGATGAACTGCAGAGATCTACAGCTGAGGTGGGAGAGTCTGTCCATAGGACAACAATCATTCAATCACTTCACAAATATGGCCTTTATGGAAGAGTGGCAAGAAGAAAGCCATTTCTCAAAGATATCCATAAAAAGTTTTGTTTATAGTTTGCCACAAGCCACCTGGGAGACACACCAAACATGTGGAAGAAGGTGCTCTGGTCAGATGAAACCAAAATCAAACTTTTTCGAAACAATGCAAAACTATATGTTTGGCGTAAAAGCAACACAGCTCATCACCCTGAACACACCATCCCCACTGTCAAACATGGTGGTGGCAGCATCATGGTTTGGGCCTGCTTTTCATCAGCAGGGACAGGGAAGATGGTTAAAATTGATTGGAAGATGGATGGAGCCAAATACAGGACCATTCTGAGTGAAAACCTGTTGGAGTCTGCAAAAGACCTGAGACTAGGACGGAGATTTATCTTCCAACAAGACAATGATCCCAAACATAAAGCAAAATCTACAATGGAATGGTTCAAAAATAAACGTATCCAGGTCTTAGAATGGCCAAGTCAAAGTCCAGACGTGAATCCAATTGAGAATATGTGGAAAGAGCTGAAAACTGCTGTTAACAAATGCTCTCCATCCAACCTCAAGGAGCTTGAGCTGTTTTGCAAGGAAGAATGGGCAAGAATATCAGTCTCTAGATGTGCAAAACTGATAGAGACATACCTCAAGAAACTTGCAGCTGTAATCGCAGCAAAAGGTGGTGCAACAAAGTATTAAAGGGTTATTCTCATTTTAGACAATGGGGGCATATCGCTAGGATATGCCCCCATTGTCTTATAGGTGCGGGTCCCACCAATGGGACCCACACCTATTTCCAGAACAGAGCCCCCGAACTGAATGAGGGCGCACTGCGCATGCGCAGCCGCCCTCCATTCATTTCTATGGGGCCGCCGAAAATAGCCGAGCGCTGGCTCGGCTACTTCCGTCGGCTCCATAGAAATGAATGGGAGCGCACCGCGCATGCACGGCCCGACTCCCATTCATTTCTATGAGCGGCACGGGACCTGCGTCTGGTGGTGGCCGGACCCCCGGAAACCTGGGGTCCTCCAGGCGCAGCGCTCCCCGCTCCGTTCTGGATATAGGTGCTAGCGATATGCCCCCATTGTCTAAGATGAGAATACCCCTTTAATGCAAGGGGGCCGAATAATTTTGCACACCCCACTTTTCAGTTTTATTATTACAAAAAAAAGTTTAAATGATCCAATAAATTTTGTTCCACTTCACAATTGTGACCCACTTGTTGATTCTTCACCAAAAATTTAAAATGTTATATCTTTTTGTTTGAAGCCTGAAATGTGACAAAAGGTTGAAAAGTTCCAGGGGGCCGAATACTTTCGCAAGGCACTGTATATGCCATTATTTAAGATTTAAGTAGGGATCTTTCTTATTTTTAATACTGGACTGGATAAAACGTTAAAGGGGTTGTCTCACTTCAGCAAACAGCATTTATCATGTCATTAAGTGAATATTATATATACTATGATTTTATTTTTTACCTTTATGTAATTTACTGTTTGTACTGACTGGTTGAAGAATGTATGATTAGAAAATCATTGTGTTGTCATTTGCTTCCCTTTCCAAGCATTACACCCGTAAATGTTTCAAGAGTACGGAAAGCTAGATATGTGCAGGCAGTTGTCAATAGCAGGTAAGTAAGATTAAAAGTAAGGGTTAACTAGACTGTTCATTGATGGCGTATTGAAGTATATTTGATTTCACAATAACAACATAGGGGAAAATTTACTAAGCTAAATGTACCAGAATTGTAGCTCAGTTATAGCCAAAAAACTGATATACAGGCCTTGCATCAGATTTGTTATGTTTTACACACATTTTAGACAGTTTTGAAAAGGGAAGAGTGAAACTTAGAAAGTTTATGGATAAAAATACCCGAAAATATTGATCTAAAGTGAATCAACCAAGAGGTGCTATAGGGAAAAGAAAAGCATCTAATATTAACATCAGAGAAAGCTTGAACCACTCTCATAAATTTCGCTCATTTCCTACCTGCCTAATTTAGTTTTAAGTTGACCAAATTTAAAGAAAGGACTTGTCCCATAGAAAGCATGCTATATTTTTCAAACCAGCTTAATCTGAATTATTTTGTAACTGCATGTAATTAAACATTTAGTTACTGTATTTTTTAGTCTATAAGAAGCACCTCTCCAGGTTTAGACATCAGGAAATTAGAAGATAAATATTGTGTATTAATTAAATCTTTCTTGGTAGTTTAATGAAATGGAAGTGTATCTAATAGTCTTAAAGGGGATTAATAGTTTACAGTCAGCTCCTGTTAATCCTAGTATGTCATTACTTGACCATTGAAACAAACAGCAATGGTGCATGTGGTCACCTAATAAGAGTATCATCACAAACATCATAAGTTACAGTGTACAGTACCCACTGTGATGTCCTCTTCTTCTTACTGGGTAGAACTCTCCCACCAGTGACAATCAAATATTCTTTAGTTACATTCAAGTCAGAGCTTTCATATATTTACCTGCTACCTGGGGACCTACAGCCTGGAGACATAAGGAGGTGTCTTTACAGTCCTCTCTATGAGCTTAATAATCTTTCAGCCTCCTCTCCTGCCAGCACTGATCACACGGGACAGAGAGAGAGAGAAGCACACCTTTCTCACTGATCCAGCAATGTGCTGTATGAGTACTCTTTAGATCATTAAGGATGCAGTCTGGGGAATCTGGCACTGCTGGTTCAACCTGATTGTGGATTATAAGACACTGGAACTTTTAAGCGAGATTTTTTTCCTGCTAAAAAGTGAGTCTTCTAGTTCAGAATAGTCCAGGGAAATCGTATTTAGTAATTGATTTAAATAGATCTGCATACGGTACTCTGCTGTTTGTTCTTCTTTGTCTACCTCTCTGTCAGAAGCTGTAACAGTTATGGGAGAGAGCTGTAGCAGAAAGGACACGCCTCCTGAATTGCCAGCTTGAAATAAATCTAGCAGAGCAATTGGCTCACTGATCAAGTAGGCACAGGAGCTGCACTTGCTTGATCAGCGGCAGGGGCCTTGCTGTTACTAACAGGTACCTGCTGTATCCTCCAGCATCGCTGAAATCTCAGATGCCAGTGGATTAACCTCTCAGGTACAGTCAATGCTGCATCTAAAAGGTTTATAGAGGAAGAGGGCTTCCAAAGAAAAGTAGTCTAAAAAACAACATTTTTGGTCACTTTGCTTCACAAAAACTGAAAATATTACCTCATCCTGCCAAAAATAGAAGCTTCCACACAAGACTTTCATATGAAAAATGAAAAAAAGTCTCTCAGAAAATGACAAAAAATGTGTTTATCTAAAATGCTTTTACTGTGCAAAACAGATTTTTTAAAAATAAATAGATTTGGTAACGCTGCATCTGTAATCTGTAAGTACCTACTCCTTTAGGTGAACATAAAAAAAAAACTATATCAGCAGCCATTTTTGTCTTTGCCTCCCAAAATTCATGTCACATAAAAAGTTGTATGTGCCCCAAAATGGTAGCATTGAAAACGTCACCTCACATGTTGGGTGTTTCTAAAACCAGGAAACACAGCATAACAATTACATGGCTGACTTTTGCACACTGATAAATGATGGGCAGAGGGTATTTGGCACTGAAACATATCTGTGGAAAAATTGTAGTTTTCACTTTGCAGTATTTACTGTGCATTTATTTTTGCTGTGGAGTTAAAATGCTCACTCTACCCCTTAATAAATACCTTGAGGGGTACAGTATCCAAAATGGGGCATTTTCTCAGCGATTTCATTTGTTATTTCACCACATTGGACCTCAAAATGTACATGCTCTTTTATGCCCCTTTCACATGAGCGGTAGACTCTCATGTCTCCCGCAACGCATCTACAGGGCTGGACTCGGCACGGACAGGGATCGCATATAATGCTATGCGATCCATGTCCGTGCCGAGTCCAGCTCTGTAGATGCGTTGCGGGAGACATGCGAGTCTCCCGCTCGTGTGAAAGGGGCATTACTCTTGAGTCCTCTCATACATTCAGGCAAAAGAGTAGGGCCACATGGAGGGTGTTAAACCAGGAGGTACAGAATTATAATGAGTGCTTACTTTTCACGCTGGCACACAATGGGCGCAATATATTTTGCACTGAAATGGTATATCTGGGGAAAAATGGCAGTTTTCACTTTGCACCATCTACTGTGCATTCATTTTTGCAAAACACCTAGGGTCAAAATGCTTGGTACACCCCCTGAAAAATTCCTGGGGGTAGGTAGTTTCCAAAATGGGGTCACTTTTTGTGGGGATTTCACTGAAGGGGTACCTCAGGGTCTCTTCAAAAGTGACATGGTGCCTAAAAACATTCCAGCAAAGTCTGCCATCCAAAAGCCAAAAGACACTCCTTCCATTGTGAAACCTTCCATCTATGAAACGCCTAGTGGGTCATAATGCTAACTACACCCCTTGAAAAATTCCTTGAGGGGTGAAGTTTCCAAAATGGGGTCACTTTTTGGAGGTACCTCAGGATCTCTTCAAATGTGACATGGTGACCAAAAACCATTTCAGCAAAATCTGTCCTCTAGAAATCATATGGCGATCTTTGCCTTCTGAGCCCTTTCCTGTGCCCATCCAGTAGTTTATATATGGAGTGTATCTGTAAACTGCAGAATCAGGGTAATACATTTTGAGGATTGTTTTTCTGTTAACTCTTGCTGTGATAAAGGAATAATGGATTACAAAATTAAATCTGCAAAAAAAGGACATTTTGAATTTCACCTCCATTTCCCTTTAATTCCTGTGGAACACCTAAAGGATTAACAAAGTTTGTAAAATCAGTTTAGAGGGGTGTAGTTTATAAAAAAGGGTCATTTATGAGCAGTTTCTATTATGAAAACCCCTTTAAGTAACTTCATAAATGAATTGGTCCTTAAAAAAAACGGTATAAGACTTTTAACATCCTAAAAAATTAAAATTACATTTACAAAATGATGCAAATATAAAGTAGGCATATGGTAAATGTAATAATTTTATGAGGTAATCGCTGTCTTAAAAGCTTTTTCTATACATTTTGGATTTTTTTAAAAAAAAATAAACAAAATAAAACATATTGACCCAAATTCACTACTAACAAGAAAACAGTCTCAGAATGGCTAGAATAAGTAGAATCATTCCAATGTTATTACAGCATAAAGTGACACATGAGATATGCTGGGTTCTTAAAGGTCATCTGTCAGCAGATTTTACCTATGAAACTGGCTGACCTGTTGCATGCATGCTTCGCAGCTGAAGGCATCTGTTTTGGTACCATGTTCATATGTGCCTGCATCTCTGAGAAAAATGATGGTTTAACAGGGGTGGATTGGCCATAGACCTTACAGGGAAATTTCCCAGTGGGCCGATGCTTTTTGGGGATGTATTTTGTGCTGTTGTATTTGGCTCTGTTAGGGTGGTATAATGTGCCACAATATGGTATTTCTGGCCCTGCCTTCCATCAATTTGGACCCACCTACAAAACGGGACCACTTTTCATATTTTTCCAGGGCCACTTTAAGTTCCCAATCCGCCCCTGTGGTTTAATATATGCAAATTAGCCTCTTGTCATTACACCTGGAGGCTCTGCTAAATCTTCAACTACCACGCCCTCTGCACTTTAATTTACAGGGCCAGGGAGGCATGATGACATTTTTACTGCCTGGTGTTTGAATTAAAACCATCAAAGTATAGAGGGCATGGCAGTTACAGAAAAAACTGAGCCTCTAGGTGTAAGGGCAATGCCCCTGTTGCGTCTAGAGTAATTTGAATATATTAGAACAGAATTTTTCTTAGCAATGTGGACACATATGAACATGGGACCAAAACAGATGCCTTCAGTTGCCTAGCGCTCATGCAATAGGTCAGCTAGTATCATACATACTAATCTGCTGACAGATGCCCTTTAAGGTGAAAAATGACTGGGTCCTCAAGGGTTTAAATGTAGTCTGGCAGTCTACATATTTATCTTATTCTGCATTTAATTAAAAGTAGAAACACTAAATAACTGTAAACTATGTAATATAACTTCCAAGCAATTAAAATAGCATAACAGATAGTATAAAGGTAGTATTTTGTGGGAAATTCTAAGTGCTTTACTCTGTATTTGTAAATGATGTGTGCATTTGACCACAAACAAAATCTAGTTGTCAAAACAAAGGAAAATATTTTTGATAGTGCTCACTTTAATATACTACTTTGATTATAGTAACAATGTAGGATTTGTTATATATGTAGTTGTTTCAATTAAAATCATATGAGAGCAGTTAGAGCGGTCTGTAATCAGCTCTGGGCCATTTCAACATATGTTTGTGCTGTAATGGCAATAGCTGTATTGTATAATGTTCTCTGATAAATAAACCATATAATGTATTCCCATAGTTCGCTGATCTTCATGGATTGTCAGCAAAAACAAAAAAAACATGCTTGTTGCATTGAAATTTTTTTAATTTTAATGGCTACATTTTTATTCCATTTTTTTTGTTTATGAGACTTATCTAATTTCTTATTTTACATTATTCTTAATTTGAGCGTTATGCATAGATTAATATAGCAGTCTATCAGCTATAACTGTTTTTCTTTTGGCATGTAAATTTGTGATTATTTTTGTTTTTTGACAATTTTATAACTTTGACAAAAAACAATATTGCCACTATATAAGGGACAAATAATACCGCTACACCATGACCACTGCCATCACCACCCAATAGTGATTTACAATATTACCACTATACTGTAACTAAAAAAAGTCTACTTTTCAAAGACCAATATTACCGTCATACATTGATCAGATAGTGGCAGATATCAGCTTTACGAAGGAATTCTGCTGACCATATCGGTAATTACAGTACAGTACATTAAGTGACTCACAGGTGTCATCTTCTCAAATTAGAATCACTCTCTTTCCCGATTCTTCTCCATCCAGCCTAGACTGATATGATGATTTATTTCCACCAAATCTTGTCCCTGCAGAATGTAACAGACAGACATCTTCAGCTTCTTGTTTTTTCGTGACCATTTTAGCCACTTCTACATGTGGTACCACAGATTGGTATAGTGCCACAGATGTAATAATGTCCTCTCTATGCCCCACATAGTAAAAATGATCCTGATAGGTATACAGTAATAATGTCCATATGATGTTTTATTTGTTCCCTCACACAGTAATAGTGGTCTGTTTATGACCTTACCCTGAAATAATAACCCCTGTTCACTTACACTGTAATAATGTTCCCTTTTGTTGTACCTACACAGTTATGAGGCAGAAGCAGGAATGATAGCATGCTGGTCAGACCCAAGATCAGCTTGTGGGTGGGTAAAGACTGAATGTACAGTGCCTTGCGAAAGTATTCGGCCCCCTGGAACTTTTCAACCTTTTGCCACATTTCAGGCTTCAAACAAAAAGATATAACATTTTAAATTTTTGCTGAAGAATCAACAACAAGTGGGTCACAATTGTGAAGTGGAACGAAATTTATTGAATCATTTAAACTTGTTTTGTAATAATAAAACTGAAAACTGGGGCGTGCAAAATTATTCGGCCCCCTGGCATTAATACTTTGTTGCGCCACCTTTTGCTGCGATTACAGCTGCAAGTCGCTTGGGGTATGTCTCTATCAGTTTTGCACATCTAGAGACTGAAATTCTTGCCCATTCTTCCTTGCAAAACAGCTCGAGCTCTTTGAGGTTGGATGGAGAGCGTTTGTGAACAGCAGTTTTCAGCTCTTTCCACATATTCTCAATTGGATTCAGGTCTGGACTTGGCCATTCTAAGACCTGGATACGTTTATTTTTGAACCATTCCATTGTAGATTTTGCTTTATGTTTGGGATCATTGTCTTGTTGGAAGATAAATCTCCGTCCTAGTCTCAGGTCTTTTGCAGACTCCAACAGGTTTTCACTCAGAATGGTCCTGTATTTGGCTCCATCCATCTTCCCATCAATTTTAACCATCTTCCCTGTCCCTGCTGATGAAAAGCAGGCCCAAACCATGATGCTGCCACCACCATGTTTGACAGTGGGTATGGTGTGTTCAGGGTGATGAGCTGTGTTGCTTTTACGCCAAACAAATCGTTTTGCATTGTTTCCAAAAAGTTTGATTTTGGTTTCATCTGACCAGAGCACCTTCTTCCACATGTTTGGTGTGTCTCCCAGGTGGCTTGTGGAAAACTGTAAACAAGACTTTTTATGGATATCTTTGATAAATGGCTTTCTTCTTGCCACTCTTCCATAAAGGCCATATTTGTGAAGTGTTTGACTCATTGTTGTCCTATGAACAGACTCTCCCACCTCAGCTGTAGATCTCTGCTGTTCATCCAGAGTGATCATGGGCCTCTTGGCTGCATCTCTGATCAGTCTTCTCCTTGTTTGAGATGAAAGTTTAGAGGGACGGCCGTGTCTTGGTAGATTTGCAGTGGTCTGATACTCCTTCCATTTCAATATGATTTTTTGCACAGTGCTCCTTGGGATATTTAAAGCTTGGGAAATATTTTGGTATGCAAATCCAGCTTTAAACTTCTCCACAACAGTATCACGGACCTGCCTGGTGTGTTCCTTGGTCTTCATGATGCTCTCTGTGCTTTAAACAGAACCCTGAGACTATCACAGAGCAGGTGCATTTATATGGAGACTTGATTACACACAGGTGGATTCTATTTATCTTCATCAGTCATTTAGGACAACATTGGATCATTCAGAGATCCTCAATGAACTTCTGGAGTGAGTTTTCTAAACTGAAAGTAAATGAGCCGAATAATTTTGCACGCCCAACTTTTCAGTTTTATTATTACAAAAAAAGTTTAAATGATCCAATAAATTTTGTTCCACTTCACAATTGTGACCCACTTGTTGTTGATTCTTCACCAAAAATTTTAAATGTTATATCTTTTTGTTTGAAGATGAAATGTGGCAAAAGGTTGAAAAGTTCCCACGGGCTGAATACTTTCACAAGGCACTGTAATCTAGTTCTTTATTTTCAGAAGATGGGGTACTAGTTCCTTTATTTTTAGAAGATGGGGGCAACTTATCTGTTGATGATGTAGTTGGGGATGCCATGTACCTTCTGCAGAGCAAGGGGGTTTCCAGGGTATCCATTATGCAGCAGTGAAGGCTGTATGACAGTGAGAGCAGCAGCAGACAGACCCTGTGGAGCAGGCATTCCTGTGGAGGCAGAAAGCTTGTGAGGCTTGTCAATGTTCTGAGGGTCCTTGGAGGAGGTTTCTGGGCAGCCTTCCTATATTAGACCTAGTTCGTGAGGAGGTATGTTCTTATAGTTAAGATCTGAGGTGAGAGAGGTAATGAGCAGCACTTGTGGCCCCCACATGGGGTAATAAATGATGGGCCTGCCAGCAAATCAGGGAATAGGAGTGTGTAGCAGCCTTGGTGGATTTTTGGGAGCAGACAAAGAGGTGTTCAGAGTTCAAGAACAAGCAAACGTTCAAGAACTTTCAATTGTATCTGATTTCTGAGAAGCTTAAATAAGAGTTCGCTACCGGCAGACCCCCTTCCACTTACACCCCCTTCCGATTATTATGGCACCTAAATTGGGTTTACACATGAGATAAATTTCCACTGAACGCTTATTCATCCCACAGTTATCTCTCTTGATTCCCCCATGCACATACTTGTTGTGAATGGGAGACAGTAGAACATAGCCATTAGACACCTCTGCAGACAACTTATCTCTTCATAAATAGAGATGAGCGAGTAGTGAAATATTCGAAAGTTCGAAATTCGATTCGAATAGACCGCGAAATTCGACTATTCGACCGAATATCGAATCCCATTAAAGTCTATGGGAAAAAAATGCTCGCCACTTGGAAATCTCAATTCGACCACTTGGAGGTCACCAAGTCCACCCTGAAACCTCAGAAAAGGATGCCAACACTGCTGGAATGCAACTGGGACAGCAGGGGAAGCATGTCTGGGTGCATATAACGCGCCAAAGTCGCACTATTACGCCACTATCACAGCCTCTCAACAATACACTCCAAACACAATCTAAACTCTCTGTAAAGTGAGACCATACAAGGAAACCTTCTTTCCTCTACATTGCCATGGACCCCAAGCCAAACTAGACAAAAAAGAAGATAAAATTCTGCACCCCTTAAAATCACGTTGCCTATGACAACCACAGATGGCATAGGCAAGGGGGAAAGCAAATAGACCCCACCCCTAATTGTCATTGTGTGTGTGTGTGAGATGTGGTCAGACATGTCTTCTTTAAAATGTAAAAACAACTCAAACACATGCAGAAGCCTTAAAATGCCCAAATTGTTGGCGCTTGAGATGTCAGTCACCCGACCTGGCCCAGTGTCATGTCTAGCAGGTAAAGCAGTGGGGATGTTGAGGGATGCGTAGGACCGCAAAAGGCAGGAAGAGGCCGTGGGCTGGCCAGAGGCTCATGGAAAATTTTGTGGAGGCCCAAGAGGTGAGACGTCTTAAAAATTGTGTGGAGGCTAAAGAGGTGAAACCTCTTAAAAATTTTGTGGAGGCCCAAGAGGTGAGACCTCTTAAAAATTATGTGGAGGCCCAAGAGGTGTGACCTGTTAAAAATTATGTGGAGGCCCAAGAGGTGAGACCTGTTAAACATTTTGTGGAGGCCCAAGAGGTGAGACGTATTAAAAATTATGTGGAGGCCCAAGAGGTGACACCTCTTAAACATTTTGAGGAGGCCCAAGAGGTGAGACGTATTAAAAATTATGTGGAGGCCCAAGAGGTGACACCTCTTAAACATTTTGTGGAGGCCCAAGAGGTGAGACCTGTTAAAAATTTTGTGGAGGCCCAAGAGGTGAGACCTCTTAAAAATTATGTGGAGGCCCAAGAGGTGAGACCTTAACATTTTGTGCAGGACCAAGAGGTGAGACCTCTTAAAAATTATGTGGAGGCCCAAGAGTTGAGACCTCTTAAAAACTTTGTGGAGGCCCAAGAGGTGACACCTCTTAAAAATTATGTGGAGGCCCAAGAGGTGAGACCTGTTAAACATTTTGTGGAGGCCCAAGAGGTGAGACGTATTAAAAATTATGTGGAGGCCCAAGAGGTGACACCTCTTAAACATTTTGTGCAGGCCCAAGAGGTGAGACCTCTTAAAAATTATGTGGAGGCCCAAGAGGTGAGACCTGTTAAAAATTATGTGGAGGCCCAAGAGGTGAGACGTGTTAAAAATTATGTGGAGGCCCAAGAGGTGAGACGTGTTAAAAATTATGTGGAGGCCCAAGAGGTGAGACCTCTTAAACATTTTGTGCAGGACCAAGAGGTGAGACCTCTTAAAAATTATGTGGAGGCCCAAGAGGTGAGACCTGTTAAAAATTATGTGGAGGCCCAAGAGGTGAGACGTGTTAAAAATTATGTGGAGGCCCAAGAGGTGAGACGTGTTAAAAATTATGTGGAGGCCCAAGAGGTGAGACTTGTTAAAAATTATGTGGAGGCCCAAGAGGTGAGACGTGTTAAAAATTATGTGGAGGCCCAAGAGGTGAGACCTCTTAAACATTTTGTGCAGGACCAAGAGGTGAGACCTCTTAAAAATTATGTGGAGGCCCAAGAGGTGAGACCTCTTAAAAATTTTGTGGAGGCCCAAGAGGTGAGACCTGTTAAAAATTATGTGGAGGCCCAAGAGGTGAGACCTCTTAAACATTTTGTGCAGGCCCAAGAGGTGAGACCGGTTAAAAATTATGTGGAGGCCCAAGAGGTGAGACCTGTTAAAAATTATGAGGAGGCCCAAGAGGTGAGACCTCTTAAACATTTTGTGGAGGCCCAAGAGGTGAGACCTGTTAAAAATTATGTGGAGGCCCAAGAGGTGAGACCTCTTAAACATTTTGTGCAGGCCCAAGAGGTGAGACCGGTTAAAAATTATGTGGAGGCCCAAGAGGTGAGACCTCTTAAACATTTTGTGGAGGCCCAAGAGGTGAGCCATAAACATATAAATTTTTCTTATTTACGGAGCAATTCTACGGCGGTTAAGGAGGAGGAGGAGGTGGAGGAGGAAATGGCACTTCATACAGATGGCACTTCACTTTTGGCTGCTTTCCACGGTTGGAGAAGCAAAGTCCGGGTCAATCCACTTGCTGTTCATTTTGATTAGCGTCAGCCTGTCGGCACTGTCGGTTGACAGGCGGCTGCGCTTATCGGTTATAATGCCCCCGGCTGCGCTGAACACCCTTTCTGATAGCACGCTGGCGGCAGGGCAGGCAAGCACCTCCAAGGCGTACAGGGACAGTTCCAGCCACGTGTCCAACTTGGAGACCCAGTAAGTGTAGGACGCCGAGGGATCGGGGAGGACAGGGGTACAGTCTGCCAGGTACTCCCGCAACATCCGCCGATACTTGTCCCTCCTGCTGATAGCGGGCCCCGCAGTGATGGAAGTTGCACGAGGGGGTGCCATGAACGTGTCCCACACCTTGGAGAGTGTTCCCCTGGTGGCTGTGGGCCTGATGGATGTTGTGGGACTCTGGGAGACCCTCTCCTCTCTGCCGCCAGCGATGGTGGGTGGGAAAATCTCCATCATGTTCTGCACGAGTTCCCTCTGGTATTCCAGCAATCGATTTGTCCTCTCCTCTACCGGAATAAAAGAGGAGACGTTATCTTTATACCGGGGGTCCAGGAGTGCGAAGACCCAGTACAGTTTGTTCTCCACTATCCGGACAACACGTGTGTCCCGGGAAAAGCAGCCCAGCATGAAGTCAGCCATGTGTGCCAGACTCTGAATAGGCATGACCTCACTGCCCCCACCAGAAGGATCACTTGCCATTTCCTCCTCTTCCTCTTCCGCCTCCTCTCCGCCCCATCCGCGCTGAACCAATGGGACGCACACAGCCTGACTGCTACCCTCGCCGCCAGCATCCTCCTCCTCTTCCACAGCCACCTCCACGTCGTCCTCCTCCTCCTCATCCTCCTGCAACTGCCACCGTGAAGCAGACAAAAGTGTGGTCTGACTGTGTAGCTCCGTTGCGTCTCCTCCTACCCCCGTCTCCTCTGCGTGCAATGCGTTCTCCCTTATTGCGATGAGGGATTCTTTAAGGACGCCTAGGAGCGGGATGGTTACGCTCACTATAGCGTCCTCGCTGCTGACCTTCTTGGTGGACTCCTCAAAGATACGCAGTACATCGCATATGTCTGCCATCCATGGCCACTCGTGGTTGGCAAACTGAGGGAGCTGAGTTGGAGGCACGCGTGGATTCATAATCTGGTACTCCATCAATGCTCTCTGCTGCTCACACACCCTGGCCAACATGGAATAGGTGGAATTCCAGCGAGTCGGCAGGTCGCACAACAGCCGATGTTCAGGCAAATGGAGGCGTTGCTGGAGTTTTTTTAAGCTAGCAGCAGCTACAGTTGACTTCCGAAAGTGAGCGCACAAGCGCCGCACTTTCACCAGTAGCTCTGCCAGGTTGGGGTAAGTCTTTAGAAATTTTTGGACTACCAGATTAAAAACGTGGGCCAGGCATGGTACGTGATTGAGTTCGGCAAGCTCCAGAGCCGCCACCAGGTTACGGCCGTTATCGCACACGACCATGCCTGGTCCTAGCTGCAGCGGCGACAGCCACATCTCCGTCTGCTGCAATATGGCGTCCCTCACCTCTGGGGCGCTGTGCTTCCTGTCGCCCAAGCTGATGAGCTTTAGCACCGCCTGCTGACGTCTCCCCGCGCCAGTGCTGCAACGCTTCCAGCTAGCGGCTGAGGGAGATGTTAAGGCACAGGAGGAGGAGGAGGAGGGGGGTTTATCAGAACCCATGCTGGCAATCTTGGGCGGGGGTGGTAGGTAGGCCGTCTCTGTTTGCGACCCCGTCCCCGCTTCCACTACATTCACCCAGTGTGCCGTCAAAGAGATGTAGCGTCCCTGGCCGCAAGCGCTTGTCCACGAGTCGGTGGTCAAGTGGACCTTTGCGCTGACTGCGTACCTCAGGGCCCGCCTGATGTTACGCGACACGTGCTGGTGCAGGGCGGGGACGGCACTCCGGGAAAAGTAGTGGCGGCTGGGGACGGAATAGCGAGGTGCGGCAGCCGCCATCAGGTCGCGGAAGGCCTGCGTCTCCACAAGCCTAAACGGCAACATCTCCAGGGCCAGCAGTTTGGAGATGTGGCAGTTTAAGGCTTGGGCTTGGGGGTGACTCGAGGCGTACTTCCGCCTGCGGTCGAACGCCTGCGAGATGGACAGTTGTTGGGACGAGGAGTGTGAAGGTGCAGGCGAAGAGGCGGGGGAAGGGGAGGCTGAAGGAGAAGGCCCCAAAGTAGCCGAGGCAGAGGCAGATGTGGAGGTGTCCTGGCTGGAGGTCTGGACCGCAGTGGCAGCACACAACAAAGGGGAAGAGGCAGTGGCAGCAGGACCGGGCGCAGTTTGTATTGCGTTTGCTCTCTCCCACTCAGCCCAGTGCTTGACTTCCAAGTGACGCCGCATGCCTGAGGTGGTCAGATTGCTCTTCTCAGAGCCCCTACTCAGTTTTGAGTGGCAGAGTGTGCAAACCGCGCTCAGTTTGTCATCCGCACAAACATTAAAAAATCTCCACACCACAGAAGTACGAGGCCTCGATGGGGGAGCTTCGCGCGACTGCCCGCTGCCGGGAACAGCTTCGGCCCGTGCTGGCTGTGGCCTCACTACTTTGTCTGGACTGTCCTCTGCCTCTGGACATCCCTCTGCCTGTGGACATCCCTCTGCCTGTGGACATCCCTCTGCCTCTGGACATCCCTCTGCCTCTTGCTGCCTTTTTCGGTGCTGCGCAGACCACCACCTCTCCACTGCTTTCCCCGCTGGACATCACCCCTGGCCAAGTGGGGTCGGTCATTTCGTCATCCACCACCTCCTCTTCCTCACTCTGCTCATCCTCCTGCCCACTGGACATTCCAACAGCCTCCCTTGATGGCAACTGCGTCTCATCATCATCATCGCTCATGATAACAGATGCTGGTTCAGGGTCCACATCAGCAGGAGATGGCGAAAACTCAAGGGTTTGGGCATCACTACAAACAAATTCCTCTCCTAGCTCCTGGGATTCTTCCGGCACATCTGAAAAAGGACCCGAAAAGAGCTCCTGGGAGGGGTCAAGGGTGGGATGACTCTGTTGGCCAGGTGTGGAGGAAGGAGGGTCAGAGTGAGACTGTGTGGATGACTGGCTGGTGGACAACTGTGTGGAAGCGCTATCGGCTATCCATTGCACCACCTGTTCAACCTGCTCAGGCCTCAACAGCGGTGTAACCCGCCCCCTGCTTAACTGTCCCATAAAGGCAGGGATTCTGGATGAGCGGGATCCTGGCTGACCCTCACCAGCACGCATTGTATCCCCACTGGCTTCAACAAGGCCCCCAACAGCATTTCCGCGCCCCCGTCCTCGTCCACGTCCTATTCCGCTAGCCCCCCGCCGCATTTTTTTTTTTTTTTTTACAATATTTTGCCTTCACAGCCGTGAAATTAGTTTGCAAGAGAACGCACAGTACAGTTGCCAATTGAAAGGCCTATATATTGTATATTTCAAGGTACACAGCCGTGTTCTAAGTGATCAGACGGTGTGTATGAACACCAGGTTTGAGAAATTACTTTGCAAGAGAACGCACAGTACAGTTGCCAATTATAAGGCCTATATATTGTATATTTCAAGGTACACAGCCGTGTACTAAGTGATCAGACGGTGTGTATGAACACCAGGTTTGAGAAATTACTTTGCAAGAGAACGCACAGTACAGTTGCCAATTGAAAGGCCTAATATATTGTATATTTCAAGGTACACAGCCGTGTTCTAAGTGATCAGACGGTGTGTATGAACACCAGGTATGAGAAATTACTTTGCAAGAGAACGCACAGTACAGTTGCCAATTATAATGTCTATATATTGTATTTTTCAAGGTACACAGCCGTGTACTAAGTGATCAGACGGTGTGTATGAACACCAGGTTTGAGAAAATTACTTTGCAAGAGAACGCACAGTACAGTTGCCAATTATAAGGCCTATATATTGTATTTTTCAAGGTACACAGCCGTTTACTAAGTGATCAGACGGTGTGTATGAACACCAGGTTTGAGAAATTACTTTGCAAGAGAACGCACAGTACAGTTGCCAATTATAAGGCCTATATATTGTATTTTTCAAGGTACACAGCCGTGTACTAAGTGATCAGACGGTGTGTATGAACACCAGGTATGAGAAAATTACTTTGCAAGAGAACGCACAGTACAGCTGCCAATTATAAGGCCTATATATTGTATTTTCAAGGTACACAGCCGTGTACTAAGTGATCAGACGGTGTGTATGAACACCATGTATGAGAAATTACTTTGCAAGAGAACGCACAGTACAGTTGCCAATTATAATGCCTATATATTGTATTTTTCAAGGTACACAGCCGTGTACTAAGTGATCAGACGGTGTGTATGAACACCAGGTATGAGAAATTACTTTGCAAGAGAACGCACAGTACAGTTGCCAATTATAATGCCTATATATTGTATTTTCAAGGTACACAGCCGTGTACTAAGTGATCAGACGGTGTGTATGAACACCAGGTATGAGAAATTACTTTGCAAGAGAACGCACAGTACAGTTGCCAATTATAAGGCCTATATATTGTATTTTTCAAGGTACACAGCCGTGTACTAAGTGTCAGACGGTGTGTATGAACACCAGGTATAGAAATTACTTTGCAAGAGAACGCACAGTACAGTTGCCAATTTATTGTATTTTTCAAGGTACACAGCCCGTGTACTAAGTGATCAGACGGTGTGTATGAACACCAGGTTTGAGAAATTACTTTGCAAGAGAATCGCACAGTACAGTTGCCAATTATAAGGCCTTATATTTTATAGTTCAAGGTACACAGCAGTAGTGCCAAATATAGTTTGGTAATGTAGCAGAGCACCTAATAACCACTAATGCTCTCTCTGTCCCTACTCCAGCAGCTATCTCTGAATACGGCAGCCGTTCTCTGTAAAGTGTATATTGTAGTAAAGCTATCACTGTACTGCACTATAGTAGCCCTGATAAGGGCTTTTAATCACGCTCCTGCCTGTCCAACAGCTAAAACCTGTCTCTCCCTTCTCCAGCCTCTGTCCCTGACTAAGTTCACGCAGCATATGCGTACGAGCAGGAAGAGCTGAGTTTTTAATATTCGAGGTCACATGGTTTTTCCAGCCAATCCATGTAGACGCCGTTTTCGCGCTGCCAGCGTGCTCAGCGTGCCTGTCATACCCCCCCTGCATGGTGATTGGTGGAAAAAGAGCGCCAGGGAAGGTGGGAGGGGAAACGAATTCTAAGTGCGCCATCGCCGTTATACTCGAAAGAAATCGAGCACGCCGAATATCGTAGTATTCGATCGAATACCAGCTCGATCGAACACTACTCGCTCATCTCTATTCATAAACAAAACTGATTGGGCATATTGAAATCCATCTGCCTGAACCTTTTCTCCCACCAATCTGCCATTTGAGGAGAGTTGGGAGGCTCATTAGATGGTTTACCCATCCCCCTGAAATAGACAGGTTCAGCTAATGTGTATTGCTAGCTTTAGCTTGCTGTATAGACTGCATAATCCTAGGGTTATCTCATTAGCCATCTAGTAGATAAAGTTGGGCTTTATTGTGTGAAACTCTCACTCGCATACATAAGTACAAACATGCACACACTTTTCAGAAACAATTCTAATATGACTAGTTAATGCCTCATTTTTTCACTTAGCTTTCAGAAAAATCTTGAAAGATTTACTAGAGGTGCAGAAGACAACAAAAATCAAAGGTAAATTTGCGAGTAGTAGTAGTACAGTACATTTTTATATCTAACTGTACATGAACAGTTAAATTCCTTGAAAACTGAACCCTGTTTTGGATTGTTAGGTTTTTTTCAGTATTATATGATAACAATCGTGGAGCATAATACAATCTCTGTTATGGAAAAATTATCAGTTAATCATTTAGGATTTAGCTTTTCTTGATGGAGAAACATTTTTCAAAAAGTTTGAATTGACAACAGCCTAGTTAATTGCAAGGAGCCATGGGGATAGGAGATTACAGTGAAATTTTAAGATAAGATATGTTCCAAAGTTTATTATGAATGAATTAATTAATTAGTTAATTAGATTTTTGTAAAAACATTTTTGGGCTCAATCACCCTAAAAGGGTGATTGAGCCTGAACTAGTAAAGCTATTAGTATATTCATAATTAGAGTATAGTGGAAACACAGAAACATATACTCAGAAAGTGTTTATGATATATGACTGTTAACTATGATGACAATAACAGCTCTGGAAAGTTGTGGCTAGAGTGGGGTCATTGTCCCTTCCCCACAAGAATGAGAGGGGCAAGAGGAAGAAGAAGAAGGACCAACCATTAATTCCCAAGACTAGGAGATGATTGACTATGATGTTCTACATGAAAGATTATGCTGTTTTTATCCAATGTACCTAACCATAATTACCTATGTATTTTGCAGTTATTATGTCTGGGCCCTTCTGGTGTATAATAACAGTAATAATGTTGTTTTGGAAAAAGATGATATATTAAAAAAGATTAATGGCAGCCCACCCTCTGGTCTGACCCTTAAAGCAGTTGATGTTTTTCCAGTTGGTAAGTGTATACAGTATGTATTTTATTCTATTATAAGTTTTAAAAGAATTTATGAGATGTGAAAAATTGATGATTGTGAAAGACTGAAAAGTAAAAGGCAAAACAATAATTACTTCAACAACTTTCCCATTCCTGTATTTGTAATACACACTTAATGTCAGACTGGCACTCTCTAATAATCTGTAAAATCAAATTAACCCCAAAATAGTTGCAATTTATTCTGAAAATATTTCTAATACTCATGAATGTATGCATTAAAATGTTTAAAACGCATTATTAAATTATTTCTGATACATATGAATGTGTACATTAAAATATAAACAATAAGTTAAAATACAAAATACAAAACTTTTGCCTTGTGATCAATATTATCACTCTCCTAGGTAATAGATAGTAATAGTATATGGTCCCTCACAAAGTAACACGTGAAATCAGATAAAATATTATAATTGAATCTAATATCCTAACAGATTTAATTGTCAATTTCCACTTATATAGGGTATATAAGACATATCCACATGCTGTTCAAATTTCATGTATATTTCTTAGGAGTTACTGGCTAGTATCCATACATGTTTAATGGTGGTAATACACTTGATCACAGACTTTCCAATTAGTACCAATATACAGGGGGGAATTTATCATTAGGAGAATATTTGAAGTCAGTTTTGCTTCAGTCTGTGTTGGAGTACTTTGTGCCACATTTATCAAACATCACAGGTTGTTTGATAAATGTGGCTTGTCCTTAAACCTAACACTTCTGTCTAGAGAAGCTACTCCACTTTTCCTACTCCACCCTCCTCCTGGAGTGAGATTGCGACTATTTTGCGACTTTTTTTAAAAAGTCGCAATGATAAATCTGGAGTGAAACTCATTAACATGGCTAACCACACCCACTTTTCCACCCATATTACAAACTGGAGTGAGTGGTGTACACATGCAAAAAGTCGCAAAAAAATGCGCAAAAAAGTCGCAAAAGCCCTATCGTGCGACTTTTTGAAGACAGAATTCTGGAGTGAAGGTGTGATAAATCAGGGCCACAGTATTTGTGTAATAAGTACAGTTCACAGATCTTGTGTGGCACTTCTTATCACCTCCGGTTCAGTGATTTAGTCTAGATGTATGGGCAGTGCATGGTGTCTCTCACCACTTCTACTTCCACTACAGCATTTTTGTATTTGTTTTCAATAAAACATATCAAACAAGATTAATACTAATACTACATTAATGCTAATTCCAAATATTAGGGAGATGCACCATGTAGATATAAAAAAGCCTATCTTACAGAATTTCTTTAAAAATAGAAAGAAGCAAGAAAACTAAAAACAATGTACTTTTTATGTTTTTCTTCTGGGATCAATATAAAAGAATAACCGATCATTTATGCAATTATTTCATAGGTGTGTTTCAAGTTGTCTCTCATTATCATTAGCTTCTTTTTCTGAATAATTTTCTGACTTTGAGGTTGTAATATCATTTAGAAATTTGGCAAATGTATCAAAGATGTGCACTGCGCATAATATATTTGTATATACAGTGCCTTGCGAAAGTATTTGGCCCCCTGGAACTTTTCAACCTTTTGCCACATTTCAGGCTTCAAACAAAAAGATATAACATTTTAAATTTTTGGTAAAGAATCAACAACAAGTGGTTCAAAATTGTGAAGTGGAACGAAATATATTGGGTCATTTAAACTTTTTTTGTAATAATAAAACTGAAAAGTTGGGCTTGCAAAATTATTCGGCTCATTTACTTTCAGTTCAGAAAACTCACTCCAGAAGTTCATTGAGGATCTCTGAATGATCCAATGTTGTCCTAAATGACTGATGAAGATAAATAGAATCCACCTGTGTGTAATCAAGTCTCCATATAAATGCACCTGCTCTGTGATAGTCTCAGGGTTCTGTTTAAAGCACAGAGAGCATCATGAAGACCAAGAAACACACCAGACAGGTCCGTGATACTGTTGTGGACAAGTTTAAAGCCGGATTTGGATACCAAAAGATTTCCCAAGCTTTAAACATCCCAAGGAGCACTGTGCAAGCGATCATATTGAAATGGAGGGAGTATCAGACTACTGCAAATCTAACAAGACCCGGCCGTCCCTATAAACTTTCATCTCAAACAAGGAGAAGACTGATCAGAGATGCAGCCAAGAGGCCCATGATCACTCTGGATGAACTGCAGAGATCTACAGCTGAGGTGGGAGAGTCTGTCCATAGCACAACAATCATTCGAACACTTCACAAATCTGGCCTTTATGAAAGAGTGGCAAGAAGAAAGCAATTTCTCAAAGATATCCATAAAAAGTCTCGTTTACAGTTTGCCACAAGCCACCTGGGAGACACACCAAACATGTGGAAGAAGGTGCTCTGGTCAGATGAAACCAAAATCGAACTTTTTGGAAACAATGCAAAACGATATGATTGGCGTAAAAGCAACACAGCTCATCACCATGAACACACCATCCCCACTGTCAAACATGGTGGTGGCAGCATCATGGTTTGGGCCTGCTGTTCATCAGCAGGGACAAAGAAGATGGTTAAAATTGATGGGAAGATGGACGGAGCCAAATACAGAACCATTCTGGATGAAAACCTGTTGGAGTCTGCAAAAGACCTGAGACTAGATTTATCTTCCAACAAGACAATGATCCCAAACATAAAGCAAAATCTACAATGGAATGGTTCAAAAATAAACGTATCCAGGTCTTAGAATGGCCAAGTCAAAGTCCAGACCTGAATCCAATTGAGAATATGTGGAAAGAGCTGAAAACGGCTGTTCACAAACGCTCTCCATCCAACCTCAAAGAGCTTGAGCTGTTTTGCAAGAAAGAATGGGCAAGAATTTCAGTCTTTAGATGTGCAAAACTGATAGAGACATACCCCAAGCGACTTGCAGCTGTAATCGCAGCAAAAGGTGGCGCAACAAAGTATTAATGCAAGGGGGCCAAATAATTTTACACGCCCCACTTTTCAGTTTTATTATTACAAAAAAAGTTTAAATGATCCAATAAATTTCGTTCCACTTCACAATTGTGACCCACTTGTTATTGATTCTTCAGCAAACATTTAAAATGTTATATCTTTTTGTTTGAAGCCTGAAATGTGGCAAAAGGTTGAAAAGTTCCAGGGGGCCGAATACTTTCGCAAGGCACTGTATGTACATCAGCCATGTGATGGCAAAAGGAAATGTGTCTAATAAGCCTAGTAACATCAAAGCTTTTTATGTCGTATGCACCATTATTATAAATTTGTCTCCATTTCCACAATTTTCACCAATTCTTAAATACATTCTTTCTACAGCACCTCTGATAAACCTTATTGTTTTATTCCCTTTCAGAATTGTGTGAACAGCAACAATATCCAGCCTCATTCTTTTGGCCTCCTACCAAGCCAACAACAACTGCAATTATACCATGTTCAAAAACTTCACCATATACTGCTTCAAGGACATGGTGAGACATGTATATATAATGTGTAGTAATGTATTGTACTAACAACCTTTCATGTCCAGTGTGTATAGAGTACTGCAACAGTGGTCTAAAAGGTTGCCCATTACTGTAAGTAGGTGCTAACTGCTACTTTTAAATTGCATCACTTTACTAAAAATCAGGCTATAGTGAATCTACGTCAGTCCATTGAATCAGCTCAGTTACAAGATTTTATCTGATTTGGCTTCCAAAGTGTATGGCAAGTCAGAATGTTATTCTGTGGCTTGATGGTCAGAATATGGTCATAAGGACTGGAATTGAAACAATATTAACATTGGCCATACTGTCCATTGAGATTATGTAGCTTGCAATATGTCAATTGTAACATATCCTGCAAATAGAACCTTAATGGCAATGGCATGAAAATGTAAACCATTGTGTAGTTATTCTTTGGTTACACAGACTTTACACAAAGTGGCTCTAAGATGGTGATTCATTTTAAACGCTGATTATTAAGGGGTTCTGTAATAAAGACAACCTCTGTCTGTATGCCTTATTTGGGAGCCTCAATTCTATTAGCCAGAACAGAATCAGTGTTCTGTTTATTGGGGGTACTAGGAGCAGGATCATCAGGGTGTAGAATTTTGGGATGGAGTGACTCATGTGACAACTATTTTAGATAAGATTTTATCTATTACTTATTTCTTTGTTACCTGTTTTAGTGGATCACGAAATAAAATAGCATAATTTCTTTACATAAATTTTTTTTTTTTTTTTTTTTAGTAATTTAGGTCTACATAACTATACTTCATATTGGGATGCTCCAGATCTGAAAAACTGTACAGGTAATGAGAAAAACAACACAGAACAATAAGTATGTGAAACATAATGAAAAAAAAAATTAATCCCAGGGGGCTTTTAGGCCAGACCTCCAGTCTTTAAGTGCCCCCATTGCTGTCATGCATGGGGGGACATATAGCAATGACATTTAATGACAGGTGACATGTCAAACCAGATGTTGACACGAGGAGAGATTGGAGACAGCGGTGGGGCAGGACCTAAATACAGAATGTTGGACCTAAATACAATACGATATTAAAAGTGTAAACCTTTTCAAACACTGCCTATGTCCAAGGGTCGAGCTGTGTTTAGATAAAAGCAGTAGGCTATGGAAAAGTTGAAGTGGTTGTCAGACAACATTAAAAAGTTTGGTTGTTTAGCAAATGTGAATAAAAATCACTATTATAGTTTAATTGTAGTAATTATAGTTTAATTGGGAAAACTGCACTTATGGTCCAATTTCAGAGCTGGTTCAAAAGGTAAACCAATCCTTTTTTCATCATGGATGACTCAGAGATGGATGAAAAGGGTTAGACAACCATCCCCTTTAAGCATGGCATTGACACAGAGAGAGGGAGGAAACTTTTACCTGTGTCAGAACAATGTGGAAGTGGAGCTTCTGACAAGTCACTGAAATCAGTGCAATTTTCACAAAAGTTTTATTCACATACAAAACAACCCAAAATAATTTTTCTGTCCACAGCTAATACATTTTAGAGGATTTTATGCCTGAATAGATTTACACTAAGGACTGTATTATTTTACAGATAATGCTGAAGATTTGGCTAATCAGTTGTTAAACCTTACTGGGAGCGGCCAAGTGCTGACGCAGGAGAAAGTTGATGATGTTGTACAAACACTTAAGAAAATTGTGAATGACGCTAACATTAATAGTGAACTGGGCTCAACTGTTGTAAATGTGTTTTCAAATATCTTAAGTGGTTCAGACAATGTCCTAGTGAAATCCTCTTCTGAGTAAGTCATATTTCCTAATTTCTCATCTGTCAATGAGCGCTTTCTATATGCAGGTTATACAAATAAAATGAGGGCAAAGGATACATTTAATATAATATATTTAATGTACTACTACTCAATGCTACCATAAGATGTGAGTAAAGAAATTGTTGAAGCATTAAAGGATAACAGAGGTTTTTTCTGTTTGTATTTTAATTTTTCTTCCCTATCTTCCTTGAGCCATAAATGTTTTATATTTCTATTTACATAGCTGTATGAGGGCTTATTTCTTGCAGGACAAGTTGTACTTTGTAATGTCAGTGGTAAAAAGTGGTAAAAAATTTCAAATGGGGTGGAATTGGAAAAAAAATGCAATTCCTCCACCGCTTTACGGGTTTTGTTCCCACTGTGCTACATGTGTGGCAAAACTGACCCATGCCCTTCATTTTTTGGGTCAGTACGATTACAATGATACCCCACATGTATATATTTTTATGTGTAAATTTAAACTGAAAACAATTTTACATCACCGTATTTTGTAGTTATACTGAGCTGTATGGGGGCTCATTTTTCTCGGGACAATATGTAGTTTTTATTGATATCATTTTAGAGTGTTTGTGACTTTTTGATTACATTTTATTAAAATATTTTGGGTAAGAAAAGCAATGAGAAAAATGGCAAACTGTCCATTTTGACCCTTTTTTCTGTTATGCCATTCGCCGTATTGGAACAATATTTTTATATGTTAATAGGACGGGCATTTTCGGTTGCGGTGATACCCATGATGTTTATAGTTTTATCTATGTATTTTTTTTTTATTATACGGAAAGGGGTGGTTTAAAATTTTACATATTTTAAATTTTTTAAATATATTTTTAACAGTTTTTTTTTTTTTTACTTTTGTTTTATGATATTGAAAAGCCATTTATTACTGACAATTGCGCAATTGTTATTTTGGCCCGCCACCTGTTGACCAAAATAAGAGCTTTAATATCCTCAGCCTTTTCAGCGAGTGTATTGAAATCAATTACCGGCATCCTCAATGGCCACAGAGGATGCCGGTAAGAAGCCCGGAAGCGCGAGCTTCTGGGCTTTTCACCCTTTAGATGCCGTGATCTCACTTGACAGCATCTAAAGGCTTTAATTACAGCGATCGGCATTATTTGAAACAGCGGAGACCTGCCGGCCATGACGCCTGCTGCACGTGCAAGCGAGCACCATGTTTGCCCATCGCTCTAGCAACATACATGTATAGCACTGGTAGTGAAAGGGTTAATACTGGGGACCTATCCTTTTCATAGGTCATCAGTATCTAATCGGTGGGGTTTGACACCCAGACCCCAGCCAATAAGTTTCAGAAGACAGCAGCACTCGCAGTGGTCTTCTTACAGTTTTCCCTAGGCCAGTGATGACATGTTCAATCGGTCTTGTTGCCTAATGCAGCTCAGCTCCATAAAAGTGAATGGGGCTGAGCATGATACCAAGCACAGCCGCCATACAATGTACGGCGCTGTGCTTGGTAAGCAGGGAGAAGGCAGCGACGCTCACAGGAGTGCCGGTACCTTGTCCCAGGTGCGGACCTCCACCGATCAGATACTGATCAGCTAACCTGAAGAAAGGTCATCAGTATTAAAGTCTTAATTAAAAAACCTTTTAATGGAAGTTGGTGAATTTTAATTATATAGCATCTTCCTTGTCTCTTATTTCTTCTCATATTCTGTTTATTTCAGAGCGCTAAAAACAATCGATGCTTTGGCTTTGAAGATTCAGTTCTCAGGACCATCTGTCAGCATTGTGTCACCTAACCTGTGTTTGGGAGTTTCAAAAGTAAATGCTACCTCATACAGCGGTTCATCCTTCAGCGTTGGAGCTCAAAGTAACAGTTCTCATTTCAAGGTATAGTAAACCATTACTGCTAGGAAAGATATAAAAATCAATTGATGGTGTGAGTGAATGAAAGTTAATACAAGTAACTGGGAATAAATTTGTTTTAAGCATGTTGCTATGGATCAGCAAGTGTGAACCCATTGTGGCAACTAACCAGTTTGTTGTAGGGCTAACCCTAAAGGGTGTTTTTCTGATGCTCCCCTGGAATTCATCCTTTAACCCCTGTACATTAATCTGGCCTTTGCTGCAGGGTAGCAATCGGACTGCTACTTCCTGGGATAGTCCTGGTGTAGTTGGCATCTGAAGCACTGGAGTGAGGGACTCCGGTGGAGGCACTGGGAGTTTAGGATATAGAAAACACACCAAAACTGCAGAAAAATCAAAAGAACTATCTAAACAGTCATTAAGGCTCAGATGCCGGTTACTAGATCCAGACTGCACAATGGTAGTGTAGAAGAATGAAGACACAGGACAAATCAGCAGACTGGGTAGTAGCGAAGACACAGGCAGGACAGGCAGGCTGGATACTTGAAAGGAACACGAACAAGGCAAATGGACAGGGTTAACTTAAACACAAATAATATTGAAACTAAAACTGATTGGAAACAGAAGCTAGAGTATAGCAGAAACACAGACAGGAAATAATGAAGGATAAAGAAAGATAAATCGCAATAACAGTAGACTATCAAACACCTTTACTGGTTTCCAGCGAACCTAAAGCTCAAGCACCCTCTGCATGGAGAGGACACCTTAACTACCAAGAGACACCTAGGTATTGGCTGTGGAAGGATTTGGAAGCATATGTACTGGCCCTTTAACAGGTAGGAGATGAGTGCGCACAAGCTCTAAGCAGATAGATGCTAGAGTACTAGGCAGCAGCATGGTAAGTAGCGCAGCATTAGTGCTTACAGGGGAGAGCAGGGCAGCAGTGACCATGGGCAGCTGTCCCAACACATATTATATATCTTAATCTACAATACATTAACTAGTGGGAGGTGAGGTTTGAGAACAAGCATATTATATAACGTTATGTCTGATCAATAAATCACAGGTAACATTATGAATACTGTATATGTATGTAACAGAAAGAGTAACCTAATGTAAGTAACTTTCCTATATATGTTTATGTCAATGTAATTCTTCCATCAGATTGACATGAAGAAAAATCAAGATAATTCATTGGCTTCGGTTGTCCTTCCATCCAGTCTTTTGTCAAACCTAAGTCAAAGTTATTTCTCTACAGTGTCAAGAGCCCAGTTCACATTCTTCAGCAAAGCTGGACTGTTTCAGGCAAGTAACTGTTAATCTAAATGGATATCTATTGCACTGGTAATAGTGTTCAAACTTTATTTTTAAAGTTGAGGAAGGCCTAGTTTGTAGGGAGTCAGTGATCTGTTTAGGATAACTCACCTAGTTAATAGAAGGTGGGCTAATCATTATTTTTACTGTTACCTCTCTCTTTTTTCATGCATCAAAAGGCTTTGTTGGCCTAATGAGCTGTTCAAACCTTTATCCTATCCTTACATTTTCTGGCACCCTTACACTGGCGAAATGATAGACATGACCTTCATCATTAGGAGTACAAGGGCATATTCACTTGATTTGTTTCTGAAGTTTTTATTTAGGATGGTCTAAACATTCCATGGTTAGCTTTTATCAATTACGGTATATTCACTGATGCAGGGTGTTACTAATTTATTACCAAACTCCATAGAGATCAGTGGTGTTTGCTTATCAATCTGTGATGCATTGTGCTCTGATGTATTTGCTTCTAGAATTTAAATATACTAATATTTTAGTGTTGTATAAATTAGAAATGTGTGCTCACATATAAGGAACCTTAGAAATATATTAAGGTAGAGATTTGCTCATATAGTATGTGTTTTTGGATATTACACATGAAGGACCAATGCTCTTAGTCAAAAGGTCTGGGAGAATACAATTGCTCTTGCTTCCATTGGTGCATTTTCAAGCCATTGATGATGATACAAAGTGACCGTTGTAGTAACAATAAATTAAAGGGAACCTGTCACTTAGAAAATGTATATTAAACAGCCAGCAGTACCTTATTGTAGTCTGTAGCAGGATTATAAAGGTGTCTGTGTCCTTTCTGTACAATGCAGTACAATGTACGGCCACGCTATGTAAACAATACTTTTAAAGTCAAAGGGGCAGCAGCTTTCTTGCCTGAAGTCAAGCGGGCCCGTCCCCTTTCTCGCTCATTAGCGTTTTGATAGGATTTCCCATTCCTTCACTACTGAACGCTTGAACGTAGTCTAGCGCATACGCAGGCTACAGGCTGCAATAAGGTTCTGCTGGCAGTTTAATATGCATTTTCTAGGTGTTCCCTTTAAGGATTCATTCTAGGGTCAAGAAAGGTGAACTGTGTGAAATGTAGTTCTGCTATTGCATGCCTCCTGGTAAAGTTAATCCAGTTTAATGTTTATAGTGTACACAGTGAATAAAGTTGTGACAAATCTTACACAGTAAACAGCAGGTTTTAAGTATCCGCTATGACTGTACAAATATTTGTTTCCTTCACTTTGCCATCATTGCCAATAAGATAAGCAACCCAAGCCATTTCATTTAGGAAGTGCTCCAGCAGTGTTATAAAATGTTCATGTTAAACATTGTTAACAGAGTTACAGCTTAGGATATCATTATCATTATGTTAAGGAAGCAGCAAGGTTTTACTCATTTCACGTCCACTTGTAATTTGCCCTCTAATTAATAAGGAATTCTGAACAAAGTCTTGGGCAAAAAATCAAATTCTTTTCATACTACAAACAGGACATGGGGTTAAAAAGGTAACAAGCGTTTCCCATTTGAACAAAAAGAAGTTCAGTGTGTATTTGTATGTAGACGTTTGCTATGCTTCCTCTACCTGATTCCAGACTTCAATTTTTATCAGCCGTTTACTTCCTTCACTTCCAAGTAGGACTAAATATGAATTGCTAATACTACTGGTCGAAGAAATGTGCATTGCTAATACTACTGGTAGAAGGAATCCAAGGTCTTGGTGTATCTTTCATAGTTAAGATGTCTGTTCACTATATCATGCATGATAAAAAGTTAAGGAAGATACTAATCAAGACTAGAAAGGAAGATCAAAATCAGTAGAGATCCTCTACTGGACCATCAGGTTTAACTTTCCCAGAAAAAAAGGATAATGATATGTTATACTTGGTTATATTCAGTTTGTGAATTAATATAATTACAGATGTGTCTACTATCTTAGCTTCAACTTAAGGGCTCCTATACATCATAAAAAAAATTGACACAGCTGGCAATCTCTTGACAGACTGCAGTACACATTGCAATCATTTGGAGGCCACTTATAGAAAAATCCAGGATAGACATCTTGTGACACAATATTAAGATTTTTATTTCAAAAGCTGATCATCTTGCAGCACAACACACATCTTAGTTTATGTTGAGCTAACAGGAACACTAAGTAAGGGCACATCTGTACAATGCCACAGTCAGAGTACAGTCTTTTAAGGGAAAAAGAGTTTGCACCTTTAAGAGGACCTCTCACCTCTCCTGACATGCCTGTTTTAATAGCTCCATGCATTTCCCACGTACTAACATTTCTGGAGCATCTATTCTTATGGCTCTATGTTATGCCATTCCTTTATTATTTGCACTAGAAGTTATGAATAAATTGCTATTAGTTCTCAGTAAAGGAACAGAGGGGAGGTGACCAGTTGGGGGTGTGTCCCTGCACAGACTGACTCTAGCCAATCAGTACTGCCATGTTCAGACTGTGCAGATACACACCCCCAACTGGTCACCTCCCCTCTGTTCCTTTACTGAAGACAAATATCAATTCATTCATAACTGCTAGTGCAAATAATAAAGGAATGGCACAACATAGAACCATAAGAATAGATGATCCAGAATTGTCATGCATCACATGGGGAATGCATGAAGCTATTAAAACAGGCATGTCAGGAGTGGCGAAAGGTCCTCTTTAAATGGATTGTGCTAAATCTCATCTCAGACCTATGTTAACAATTTTGTTTACATATAAAAAAAACTATTGTAACTTGGATTAAACAGGGCCTTATGGGACTGTTTTGTAGTAGAAACTTGAACATTGAGAGTTCTTATTCATTGATACCTTTTAATATCTTTGTATTAAGCAAATCATCACTAGTGTACATTGTTATGTAGTGCTATTAACAAATTAGTTAAAAAGATATCTTTGTACAGTGTTGGCCAGTAGAAAGAAAAGATTAAAATTGAGTGTCCTTAGTCGTTTACAGGGCTAACTGAAAAGATGATGAAAAATAGCAAGCTCTCAGGACCAGTTAAGTCTCTTCATGAGGCCTAAGATGACTTAAAAGATTGCTATTTATCACCATTTCACTTAGTCCTTTAAAAAGTATCTCGACTGATCTTCTGGCTAATGTGATGCAAAGATATCTTTTTTATTTTTTTGTCAATAGCATCTCCATGTACACTAGTAATGGTTTTCTTAATGCAGCTGTCTAGTGATTCCTTCAGTCAGTCTTTGTGACCATGGTGTCTGGATAATGGATTCATTACAGACATTACAATTGTTGGCCAATACCTCTATACTGGTATATGTAAATAACCTTAAACTGTGAATGATCAGTAGCTGTATGATCAAATATATTGCACAAAATAAATGGACAGTAAAATTTGTAAAATAATATTTGAATGTATTTGAAAAAAATGTATTTTATTTATCAACAGGATTCTCAGTTGAATGCTGAAAAGAAACAGAAACTGAACAGTTACGTTGTAGCATGCAGCATTGGGAATATTTCTATTCATGGCCTGGCAGATCCAGTGAAGATCACTGTAAAACATCGAACAAGTCAAGTGAGTAATAGTGAAAACCAGCCGATATCAAGAGCAAGAGAGTAGTAGAATTTAATTTATCCGAATAAGAGACAACCTGTCTATATGTCATATTTGATACTATGTATCTAGTGTAGGAAGCAGTGAGGACACCTGTTAAAGGGTTCAATTATTAGAGCAATCAAGAGCAAGCCTAATACTTAATTAGTAATAGTTTTATTACCATAGCTGAGTATCTTGTTTAGCTTCTCTCTTTATTCTTTTCAGGAAAATGGAGATCCAACATGTGTCTTCTGGGATATAAACAAAAATGGTATTTTTATTAAAATATTATTTTTACCTGTTTCTCATTCATACATTTTCTGCAGTTCATTGCATACAAATGCACTAACTGAGATGTGTATATATCTTTAAGTTAATATACAGCATGGAAGCCATATTTATATATTAAAAGGGTTGTCTGGCTTGCAATAATAGTAAAGGGTCAGCATAACTTTAAAAAATATAGAAGGTCATCTTCAGTGCATAGTGGGGATAAAAAATACCAGTCAGACAACTTCTTTAATGCCTCTCACATGCCGGCAACCTACTTCCGCTACTGAAAGGATCATACTTACTTGCTCACTGCCACTCCAGTCCTCTGCTCTGGATCCCGCTTCTCCATATTGTGGTCTGTGGTTTATTTTCTTCCTCCCTGGCAAGAAACACATCACGGTTGAAGCCAGACAAGAAGATTAAGATGCAGGAGCCAGAGCAGAGGACCAGAATGGTGGCGACCAGGTAAGTATGATCCTTTCAGTAGGGGAGGCAGGCTGCTGGCATCTGTTAGAAATTATGTATCCATGGACAACCCCTTTAAGGAAGCACATAAATAAGAGCCATTCATGAGTTTATTATTTGAACTGTTAGCTTAAACTTATGTTTAAAGAGGTGTTTCAGTTATATTCACTTATCCCCTATCCATTCCCTGTGGAGCCCCTGAAATGAATGGAGTGGCTTTTGAAGCATGGGTTCAGCCATTCCATTTATTTCTATGGGAGTTTTGGAGATGGCCAAGTACAGCACTCATCTATCTCCAGATCTCCTATTTCAGGGAGCTTCTCATATTTGGTGGGGTCCCAGCAGTAGGACCCTGACCAATCTAATAGCTATACTCCTGTGTCCTGTGGATAGAGGATAGCTTATTATAACTGGAGTACACCTTTAGGCTCTTCAAAAGGTAAAACATATGCTAAAACCAGATTTATAAAATAAAAATAATAAAACCATACACACCAACATGTACAGTATGAAAAAAAGAGTCAACCTGCTACATTTATAATATTTTCTTAACTTCTATTAGAACAAATTTTCACAAAAAAAGCCTGTACTTAAAAATCATATCAAAGTCAATTGAAGTGTAACAAAAACAAAACCCACCCAATCAAAGAACAGGGTTAGCTAAATGTAGAATTGTCAAAATTTTCAAATTTTGGATCAGTCCTCCATTGACCATTGGTTTGCTATATTAGATTAAGATTTATCTGAAATATGCAACAGATAAACCCAAGTAATACTAAAGTGGTTTGTTTGCTTTGGTGAGACATTGGTAGCAGACCTCCACCAATGAACTATTATTATATGGTTTACCATCAGTCTTTGATGAAGATTATTATTTGAGATGAGCGAATAATTCAAAATATTATTCGCCGAACATTCGCCGAACTTTTCCTAAAATTCGTATATTCGACAAATAGATTTGTTGTATTTGCGTACAAAATATACATTATTATGTGCTATTAGCGAACATTCGCTCACTAATAACGAACGTTCATTTACAAAATGTACGCAACTTCTTAGAAGACGTACGCATGAGCGTACAAATAGCTTACGAATCTCAGCGTACTATTGTCTAAGCGATTACGTAATACGCAGGCACGTACGAAGAGAGGCTGTGGCTCCTCAGAGGCAAAGCAAATATTCGAGACATATATATGGTAAAGTGCAAATACATTATTATAGGTATAATATAAAAAATTTAAATATCACCTACCTAGTATGGTCACGGCCCCGTTTGAGTCTCTTTTCTTTTGACGCTTGTCATAGAACTGGAGCAGAGTCCCAAACTCAGTCGCAATTTGTAATCCACATAGGTAAAATTGTAATCCAGATGGGAAAAAAAAAGCAGCAAAGGTTCCTTAAAAAACCCTCTTTCAAGGGGCTCCCCAAATAACCTGAAAAGGGGGAAAAAGGGATGAGGCGCACGAATGCGCAACTTAATTTCCTGAGTTGCCTCGTCATCCTCCCGCGCTGGAGAAAGGGGCGGAACTACCAGGGAGGAGTCTGCATCTCTGAATTTAATTCGTACGCAACAGCGTATAGAGTAACTACCAGGGAAAAGTCTGCATCGCTGAATTGAATTCGTACACGACAGCGTATAGAGTAACTAAATTATACGTAGAATAGCGTATAATTTATAGGATAAACTATGTAGCGAATGCGTACAAAAGCGAAGCGAATCACCTAATATTCGGATTCGCTTCGCAGTTGAAAAATCCCAAGATTCTATACGAATCTACGAAGCGGCGAATAGATTCGCTCATCTCTAATTATTATCCCCTCTATAACCCCATGTCTGAGGTGCAAGGAAGTCATTAAATCAACAAAACTCTGCATATCCGCCAGGGAAGTGGACAGTTTATTCTTTACTACTTAGTACCAAGAACGCTCTACTTAACATAAATATAATTAAATCTATAACAATAGCATACGATATGATCCTTGTTTCGTCATGCAACTTTCACAATCTTGTTTTTTCAGTTGTAATGAATTCTTAACAACTGATTATCTAATGTTACTTTTCAACAGCTGGCAGTGGTGGCTGGAGCCAAGATGGCTGCAGTGTGCTGATAAATGAATCAAATGCTAACGAGACAGTCTGCTTATGTAATCATCTCACACATTTTGGTATTCTTATGGTAAGTGCATAAATAATCAGCTTTCATTATAATTTGGTTAAAATTTGTCCATTTTTTAAATGGTATTTAATTTTTATAGGTTTTAATATTACTTTCAATACGTTTTTTAATTATTTTAACTGGTAAAATATACTGGAAAAACATAAAGAGGTAATCTATTGTTTATTGATTGTATTGCTTCATAGTTTTCTTATCAGGAGTGCCTTGCATTCACAGCTGCATAACGCAACATGTATACAGCGCATATAGATGTGTATGGGGATCTACTCTTTATTTTATGTAGAGACAAAATCATATTCAATCCATTAAAAATTAGTCTAAAAAAATCAAGTTATTTGTGTATGCATTTTTATACTTGTATGCTTGCATTAGCCTGTCTACTAATTATTATAACTTATTAAAAAATGTCTCCTAGAAGAAAAAGTTTATTTATCTCTATGTATATCTTTTGTAGGACCTTCAGAGAGGTTTGGATTCTTTAGATCCTCAAAATACAAAAATTCTTACATTTATTACATATATTGGCTGTGGAATATCTGCCATATGTACAGCTGCCACTCTTTTAACTTACATTGCTTTTGAGTAAGTACATTTCCTTGATCAAAAATGTGAACTGCTTTGTGAAATCATTAATTTTTTTATTTGTTTTTAACTATTTTTTATAAATGGTTAAATGGACAAAGATGCTTTAATGATTTAGATGAATACATAATATGGCCATTGCAAAATCTGCTAAATTTAGAGTATTTAAAGAGGACCTGTAATTTCTCCTGATGTGTCTGTTTTAATAACTAAAAATCACATATAAGGTATATAAACCACACACAAAAGATTAGAAAACAATATTTTATTGATTAAAACACATAACAAATTGTATCTAGAGTAAAAGGCATGGAGTACAGGAGGACTATACGAGGACGTCACCGACCGGGGTGCACAGTATAATAAAGATTGCTAAATGATAGGGTCAAATAGAGGGTTACAACAAACCTGTCATCAAAGATGAAAGGTAAGCAAGTATAGAGAAAGGAGGGTAGGAGCTACCCTAAAACTATAAAGTACGAATACATACATCAAAGAACAGGAAAGTAAGTAGCCCAGACCTCAAGAGAAGGAACGGTACGCTAAACTGGTAACCCGGCACGGTTTTAATAACTACTTGCATTCCCCATGTAATAATGATTCTAAGGTGTATGATTATCTAGCACTTTGCATAGAAGGTTAAGATGGATGTTTCCAGTTGGAGACATGTTCCTGCACAATCTGACACTATCTAATCAGTGTTGCAGAGACACTCCCTAACTGGTGACACCTATCTTGACCTTCATTGCAAACTGCTAGTAATTCATTCAAAACATCTAGCAGGAACAATAAAGGAATGACACAACATAGAGCCATGAGAATAGATGCTCCAGAATTGTCATTACACAGGGATTACAAGTAGTTGCTGAAACAGAAATTTCAGGAGAAGTTACAGGTCATCATGAACACACAAAGTAACCGAGGCTGAGGGGGCAAACTTAGTAAAAGTGCATGCATTTTATTGAATCCAAAATGGCAGGACATGTAAAATTGTCAAAAATATTCAACACTAAAAAATTCTCCACCACATCCTTTGTTGTGATGGTAACATTGGCACATTATTGCACATGTAATAAATTGCTGGCAAATTAATGCGATTAACAGAATCTTCCACAATTTTTCCCCTGTTGGGTAACAATGAGGTTGCCTGGAAGCTGTGATTATGCCACCATTTCGCAATAACCAAATGTAGAGTTCTAGGCATACAAAAAATAGTAATCTAGCCTCCCCTACTAAACAACCACTGTCCTGTATTCAAACTCAGTTTTCTGTGTTCCATAGACCCCATCTGTTTGCTGTGTAAAGTTGTACAATTCCTTTTTCCTACAGAAAAATCAGACGTGATTACCCTTCAAAGATCTTGATGAACTTAAGCACGGCCTTACTGTTTCTGAACCTTTTCTTCCTCCTGGATGGCTGGTTGGCTTCTTTTGAAATTAATGAGCTCTGCATAGCCGTGGCTGCATTGCTTCATTTTTTCCTTCTAGCTACATTCACGTGGATGGGATTAGAGGCTGTGCATATGTATATAGCGCTAGTAAAAGTGTTCAATACGTATATCCGAAGATATATATTAAAATTCTGCATTATCGGATGGGGTAAGTGTGTCTAAGAGAGATTGTGTCAGTATCTTGATGAATGGGTATTGTTTTAAAGGCCTTCGTTATCAGATTAGATATGGGTGGAATTACATTCCTATTAAACTGTTTTTTTTAATTAAGATTATTGTCAGTAATGTGACCCTGAATTTCCATTTTTGTTAAAAAAAAATAAAAGAATTTATATATACAGTACAGACCAAAAGTTTGGACACACCTTCTGATTCAAAGAGTTTTCTGTATTTTCATGACTATGAAAATTGTAGATTCACACTGAAGGCATCAAAACTATGAATTAACACATGTGGAATTATATACTTAACAAAAAAGTGTGAAACAACTGTAAATATGTCTTATATTTTTAGGTTCTTCAAAGTAGCCACCTTTTGCTTTGATTACTGCTTTGCACACTCTTGGCATTCTCTTGATGAGCTTCAAGAGGTAGTCACCTGAAATGGTTTTCACTTCACAGGTGTGCTCTGTCAGGTTTAATAAGTGGGATTTCTTGCCTTATAAATGGGGTTGGGGCCATGAGTTGTGCTGGGCAGAAGTCAGGTGGATACACATCTGATAGTCCTACTGAATAGACTGTTAGAATTTGTATTATGGCAAGAAAAAAGCAGCTAAGTAAAGAAAAACGAGTGGCCATAAGAAATGAAGGTCAGTCAGTCCGAAAAATTGGGAAAACTTTGAAAGTGTCCCCAAGTGCAGTCGCAAAAACCATCAAGCGCTACAAAGAAACTGGCTGATATGAGGACTGCCCCAGGGAAAGGAAGACCAAGAGTCATTTCTGCTGTGGATGATAAGTTCATCCGAGTCACCAGGCTCAGAAATCGCAGGTTAACAGCAGCTCAGATTAGAGACCAGGTCAATGCCACACAGAGTTCTAGCAGCAGACACATCTCTACAACAACTGTTAAGAGGAGACTGTGTGCAGCAGGCCTTCAGGGTAAAATAGCTGCTAGGAAACCACTTCTAAGGACAGGCAACAAGCAGAAGAGACTTGTTTGGGCTAAAGAACACAAGGAATGGACATTAGACCAGTGGAAATCTGTGCTTTGGTCTGATGAGTCCTAATTTGAGATCTTTGGTTCCAACCACCGTGTCTTTGTGCGACGCAGAAAAGGTGAACGGATGGACGCTACATGCCTGGTTCCCACCGTGAAGCATGGAGGAGGAGGTGTGATGGTGTGGGGGTGCTTTGCTGGTGACACTGTTGGGGATTTATTCAAAATTGAAGGCATACTGAACCAGCATGGCTACCACAGCATCTTGCAGCGGCATGCTATTCCATCTGGTTTGCGTTTAATTGGACCATCATTTATTTATCAACAGGACAATGACCCCAAACACACCTCCAGGCTGTGTAAGGGCTATTTGACCAAGAAGGAGAGTGATGGGTGCTATGCCAGATGACCTGGCCTCCACAGTCACCAGACCTGAACCCAATCGAGATGGTTTGGGGTGAGCTGGAGCGCAGAGTGAAGGCAAAAGGGCCAACAAGTGCTAAGCATCTCTGGGAACTCCTTCAAGACTGTTGGAAAACCATTTCAGGTGACTACTGACTACAATTCAAGAGAATGCCAAGAGTGTGCAAAGCAGTAATCAAAGCAAAAGGTGGCTACTTTGAAGAACCTAGAATATAAGACATATTTACAGTTGTTTCACACTTTTTTGTTAAGTATATAATTCCACATGTGTTAATTCATAGTTTTGATGCCTTCAATGTGAATCTACAATTTTCATAGTGATGAAAATACAGAAAACTCTTTGAATGAGAAGCTGTGTCCAAAACTTTTGGTATATATATACACCAATAATTTGTGAATTATGTCAATTATTGCCTTAGGCTTAAAAATTCCTTGTACTAATATATACCTTTTTATGGACAGATATTTTTCTGTCAATCTACTTAAATTCCTTATCAGACTACAAAACAAAGAGTGAATCGATTTGAACAAATCCATTTGTTACTTGTTCTCATTTTTTAATTATATGTTTGCTCATTATAAAGTTTGTTGAGGCTGATTTGTTGTATTGTCACAGGTGTACCTGCTGTAGTAGTTGCAATTGTTCTGGCAAGTACATATAAAGAAAGTGCCTATGGGAGAACCCTTTATGGAAAGGACACTGATGGAAATGGTGATGCATTGTAAGTTTATTCTAAATACATATCGGTTCTCATTTCTATATACAAATGTATATTATATAAATCTTTACCACATATATCTTAAGTGTCATGGTCATTTCATTTGGCCACTATTGTCTAGATGTAGTTCTTGAGCACGTGTAGCTTAACCTTTAGATGGTTATGAGTGAAGAATCATGTATGTGCCAGAATTTCAGACACCTCTCATATTTTTTAATAATTAAGGATGCAAGAGTCATCTGAAACATATAGTAATTTTGGTTTTATTGGATACCAGTTAGATTTTAATGAATTGCTAAAAAAGTCTAAATTGTGTTTTATCCAGAACACTGGATCAAGTCTTCATTGATGAGTCAGTAAATATCAACTTTTACAACCTATAGATTGATGTGTGGATTTTTTTTCTTTCAGCTGTTGGATAAACAACAACACCGTTTTTTATGTGACCTGTGTTGCATATTTTGGAATCATGTTTCTGATGAACGTTGCCATGTTCATTGTGGTGATGGTACAGATCTGTGGAAGAAATGGGAAAAGAACTAATCGCAGCATTAGAGAAGAAGTTTTACGGAACATGCGCAGTGTTGTCAGCCTCACATTCCTCCTTGGAATGACATGGGGTTTTGCTTTTTTTGCTTGGGGAAAGGCCACCCTAGCATTCATGTACCTGTTTACAATATTCAACTCCTTGCAAGGTACAATTTTTGAAATTGTGATCTGAATGATTTTAAAAACAATCCTGGGTGCCTTTCTTGAAAGTAATAACATTAAAGATTATGTGCCATAGATGATGAAGATAGGTTGTTCATCATTCATGGATTTATTGCAATTGCCATCAGGAAAATTGACTACTTGCCTTCCAATTGCATAACAGTGCAGATTAATAGGTTTAACTAGGTGGGTTTATGTCTGTTTTCATATTTCCTATGCTGCTAACTTTACAATAATCTATGTGTTTTCTATAGGTTTATTTATTTTTGTTTTCCATTGTGCATTGAAAGAAAATGTACAGAAACAATGGAGGAGACATCTATGCTGTGGGAAGCTTCGACTGCCAGATAATTCAGGTAAATTTACAATGGTGATAAAAAACAAACGTCATTTGATTAAGGTCAGGTTCTCAATTCAGTTATTTGGTCATTTATTTCCATCAGTTAATTTGAGCCAAAACCAGTAGTGAAGTCTACTCAGAGATAAGGTATAATAGAAAGATATTCACCTGTTGTGTGCCTTTGACTCACATCTGGTTTTGGCTGACAATAACTAATGGAAATAACTGACCAAACAATTAAAGTGAGAATGTGGCCTAATTTATATTTCTGTGTAAGTTGGACAACTAATCACATGCTATAGTCTAATTTTTAGTATATGATAGTTTCCGATAGCAATGAGCAAACTTCTCAAAATTTGTTTTGTGTCTGATTCATTGAATTTTTAAAAAAATTAAATTTGTGGACAAGTGAATTCTACACTAATATATTGTACTCTAATTGCCCTGAAAATTGGGGGCTGATGATGTATAAACACACACACAATGTTATTGGGGAAACAGTAGCTTGTTTGGACCAAGCTTCTAAAATTATACCTTAATAGGGGAAGATCCTGTTTTTATACACATGTTAATATTATATGAAACAGTGGCTTTTTCTGCTTAAACATTCATAAATTATGCATTATTAGGGGCAGAATGCCTGCCCATATTTATACACACAATTGTTAATTGTCAGAAGAAACAGTGGCTTGTTCTGAAGTTGAACAAGCCTGGAAAAACTCTCCCTTTTATTTGGGAGCAGCAACAGTACAGTGTGGATGTGGTAAGGAAAAGGTGTATAGGGCTAATAGTGGCAGCAATAGTAGTGCAAGCAATAGCAGCACAGCATGGAACAGACAACACATTAGATCTGTGTGTCTTTGTTGGGGTAGTAGTAGTAGTGCTGAAAACCCTCCCTAAGATGAACAGATAGAACAAACTGGGCCAGAAAGCCAGAAATCCATGGAGTCAGGGAACATAGTATGCATAGACACATAGCTGTAGTTGACTTGAGTAAAACACTGGTTTTCTTTTGTCAATCTGAGGCTATTGAGGCTAACCTGAGTTACTGTACTTTTTCTAATATATTATTTTACCCAATCTTTTCTCTTTTTTGTGGCCAGCCCCTCCCTTGCTGCTTTGTTTGACAGGGCCAGGCAGTGGTAAAGCAGCAAGAGAGGTCCTGGCCACAGAAAGGAGTGGTTCTTGGGTGCAACAAGAGCAACTGTGATGCCCTTGTTACAACAGATGCCTAATTTGCATATATGGGAAAAGTATCATAACTAAGGAGCATTGTCTCAGATCAACAAAAGAAAAACAGTGCTTTAATCAAGTGAACTACAGCTATGTGTCTATGCAGACAGGGAGGTCGCTCGCTGGTGCCAGATTCCCTTTTCACCATTAAGCAAAAGTAATGGTGAAAAGTAATGTGTGTTGTTCTAAATATGATTACAGATATGATGCAAGCTGTGATTAAGATACACATAAAATAAGCTAAGCAATGTATTTTCAAAATTACGTGGATCATGTGAATTATTTCTATATGTAAACTGGTAATTTACATGTATTACCGATGTGCAGACAGCATGCGCTAAACTGGTACAGAGGGTAAACCTGGTGAATTTTGTTATTTTCCCAGTATTTAATTTTGCTGACTAATTATCAAGTACAATTTTGAAATTTTTCAGATTGGAGCAAAACAGCCACGAATAACACGAAAAAGGTCAGCTCTGATAATCTGGGGAAGTCCCTTTCCTCCAGTTCCATAGGCTCAAATTCTACATATTGGACCTCTAAATCAAAGTCTAGCTCAAATCCATTTTTTAACAAGAGGAACAGTAGCACAGGTAGGTTTAATTTATTTTTTTGGTGCTTTATTCACACATATCTGTCACAACAGTATAATTAAACAATGCTGACAAGTGCATAGGCAAAATATATGGTTAAAGCTTGAGATGGGTCTAATATATATGCTATGTGATTTCAATCCCAGAGCAGAACCTTTATTTTACCTATATATCAAGTGTAACTGGAAGTTATACAGTATAATAATGGTATAGATATACAGTATTGGTCACTGCGTTACTATTTGTGACGTGAGAATGGTATTTCTTCCTTTCCTGTCATTGTTTACCAGTGTCACTAATTTACATTGCTCATTATTTGGATTTAAGATTTTTTGGGTAAACCTGATACATTAAATACAGTAAAATGCATTCACTCCTTTAAAACAACCCTCTGGTTCAAGAAAAAAAGTCACATTTACTGGGTAATAAACAGAACACTTACCTGATGACCTCCTTGTCATCTTTTAGCTGTAGATCTGTCAATATCTGGGCTCCTCTTCCCCATCCAAGATGTCTGCATTGCTTATCAGATTGCCTCATGCATACTGTACATATGGTAGCCCAAGACATGATCTGCTGCCCTTGGATTGGCCAGAATAGCTGAAAAGAGCTGTGATGGCCAATCCAAATGCAAGACTGGAAAAGTAGGAAGTGTGTTGGCCACCGATGCAAAGAGTGAGAAGAGGTGCAGAATGGCAGAAGGGTAGCTTGAGAATTAGCAGATCTGCAACTAAAAAGATGAAAATGTGGACACCAGGTAAGTTTTGTTTTTGTTCCCCAGCTAATTGTTTTTCTTGAACTAGGGGTCAATTTAACCTGGTGTCACAAGGACCTAAGAGATTAGAGGTAACCCTGAAACCATATACAAAATGTACTTGTAATGTTAGAGACCTTCAAGGAACACAGGCCAAAGTATAAGCTTCACTGAGCAAACTTCACTTATCTTAGGTTAAATGCATTGTAAACATGCCTGAATCCACAACCTTTCACTTAAATTGTAGTCTAGAACTATAAAATGATGTTTAATATGAAAACAAAGATTAACAGACCATGGCATATCTCTTATTGGTAACATTACACTATTACATTTACCAAAATGATAGTCATTCGCAGCTCACAATAACAGAACTCTGTATTTCAGTAGGCCTTTAATTAATGGTGTAACTTTTGTTTTGTGTTACAACTTGTGGTTTTCACTAACGTTTCTTTTACTTACTAAACTGATCGTTACATTCCATGTTTATGGCATAGATAATGGCTTCTAAGAGCATCCCTTAAACAGAGGTGGAATCATCCAGGTAAATGCTCCTGTAAGGTTGGTTGGGTGCATGACCTATCAACATCTGGGTTGGGTACTCTTGCATGAAGTCATACAATGGAAAGGACCATTCTCTAATCAGAATCGCTCATCTTTCCATTGCTTCATCTTGTGACAAAGGTGCACATTTCTGAATTTCTAAAATTTGCTCTGGCTATTTTTCCTTTACTGCTGATTATAATTACCCTAAAATAATATTTTCAAGTTGCTCTTTTAAAATTAAAGCCTTCACATTAAGTGCATATATGAACTGCAGCAATGAATATTTCTGAAACATTTTACATTGGTACTGCTCTTCTCTGTAAGATATGGTTTTAATTAATCTAATCACATTGCCTTGGTTCATGAACAAACTGCTCAGCACAATCTCTAAAATATACCTGCTATGATACATTTAGCCTTTGAGGGGCTTCTCAACTAGGATATCTTAAAATCATGCTCAACAGGCCATACTGAGCTGCCCCTGAGCTCTCAACATACATATGTTCAGTTAAAGCAATCAGTGAGTTTTTAGCTTCAGGATCAAATTAACATTTAAACGTGTATAAGAAACCTTAAGCCGTCTCCGTGCTGAAGCAAACAAACCCCAATAGTCTAAAAATAACGACTTTAATTGAATAAAAAAGCAGGTAATGGAGATAGTAAACTTTAAAAACATGATTTTCTTATTAAACATACCCTCTATTTTTGAGTAATATAAAATATAGTATGGAATAAATGAAAGCATTTTCTAAAATGTATTTATTACATAGTCCTGAAAATTCTGATAATCAGTTAGTTTTTATGCCATAAGTACTAACATGACCATCTATCAAAAGGTAACAGCAGTATATAGCCATATCAGGGAGAAGAGATCATTGGATCTCGCTTTCTCTCTCTTCTACATGGGCATGTCCATGGTAAATTAGATGTCTTACTCCCAACTATACATTTTATTACATCTTTCCTACACTTGGTGAAGCTTACCTGAAGCATGAATATCTTCAAATGCAAACTATGAAAGTTAGGCTACTTTCACACTTGCGGTAGCCGTTTCCGGCAGGATGTTCCAGCGGGGGAACAGCTTCGGCCCTATTCACTATAATGGGGGCATGGTGGACTTGCGGCACCACAGATCCAGAACATCCTGCCGGAAAAGGCTACTGCAAGTGTGAAAGTAGCCTAAACGCAATTGTACCCCTTACCAACATCTGCTGTACATTCATATATTTCAGATCTTTTAAGATGGTGCCTTCTCAGGAGCTGAGTGGGCACCTTAATTTTACACAGCAGACACCCAGAGGCAAAGTTTGTGATAGGCAAGAACACCGATCACAGAATTTTAACCTCTGAGATGCCATGGTCAATTGCAACCCCGGCATCTGAGAACTCCTTTCCTGGGAGTGCTGCACTCCTGGTGCCTGAAAGGCTTCCATGTACCGAAATCAAGAAAGTTGCTATGGCAGTCTCTGGCCTGCTGACGAATCTGTGGCCTGCCATATTCCATGGCAGGGCTGTGTAGGAACATAGCAAATCTCCAATAGACTATAATGAATTACCATTGCAGTCTAAGGGAGATTTGCTGTGCTCCTACAACATCAGATGATGCAAAAAAAAAAAAAGTTTTTTAAAAAGTTTTAAAAGACTTTATATTATATATTAAAAAAATATATAAACATTCAAATGACCCCCTTTCCCCATATTAGAAATAAAAAGAAATAAACAATGAAGAATAAAAAATAAAAATCATTGGCAACACCATGTCCCAAAATATCCAAACTATTAAAGTATAAATGCATTTACAGTATCTTGTATGGTGAACACAGCAACGGAAAAATAAAATGATTCACCTTTTTGTTGCTTCTACTATGACAAAAATTGAATAAGAAGTGATCAAAAAGTCATATATAACCTAAAAGGATATTAATAAAAACTGCTGATCACTGTGGGAAAAAAATGAGACCCCACATAACCCCATAGAAGTAAATATGAAAAAGTTATGAGTGTCAGAATACAGTGATGCAAAGAAAAAAATATATTTTTAAAATTAATTTTCCCCCAAGTTTTTTTTTAAAGTATTTAAACACAATGGTATCATTGTAATGGTACTTTACTAGAGAATAAAGGTAACAGGTCAGTTTTACATCATAGGCAAATTCCATTTGAATTTTTTTTCTAGTTTCACTCTACATCATATGTAGTATTAAATGATGCAATTAGAAGTACAGCATGTGAATGAAAAAATAAAAAAATGCTTAGTCAGTAAGGGGATAGTATCACTGGTAAATGTATTATGAAGGTAAAAAACATTACTGCTACAGTGTGCAAACCATAATGTTATAGTGAATACAGGGAGCACAGAAATTTAAGGGTTAAACCAGAAAGGTAACGTGCTTTCTTTTGGAAGTACATCTTCTAATTTTCCAGACTTTCAGAATTAATCAGGTTTTCGGAATCTATTTTCTCCAAACTATGGATGGGACCTTTGATGGCTCTTGGGAATGTTCTCTGGATACTTCTCTTTGCTTTTAAATACAGCAGCATGATCATCTGGCTTGGACATCTAATCTAATGCAATCTTTATGAATATATGTTAAATATTAATTGCTTATCATGTGACCACATGCTTGGAAACATTTGCATTTCAATTATCATTATTCTGCCTTACCATTGTCTTATTTTTGCTATGTTTATGATCATTTTTTACTTCAATGCATGCACACACAAGCACATACAAGAATAATGACTGCAAATGTATTAAAGGGGTTCTCTGGTCATTTCCTCTAATTAGCCCATAGTACTAACCTGTTTCACAAAGTAGTACTACTTACCCTCCCTCGTTCCCCTGATGCTGCCATCTCTACTGTTCTTGCGCACGTTGTGGGCTCTTCCACCTGGCCCCTTCCCAGAGGTGGCAGCTTCTTTTTCTGTTCAGCTGCATTGATGGTGGCATCAGGGGAGCAAGGGTGGGTAATTATTATATGAAACATCTTCCCTCCACAGATTAGTACTATGGGCTAATTAGAGAAATTATTAGAGAACCTTTAAAATATAATAATAACACAATGAATAAAGTCGATCTGTAAGTCCTTGTTGAGGACAGGTTTGAAGGATTCCTAGGATCCGTGACACAAAATATATTGTGTTTGTCTGATGACCCTTTACAAAGAATGCTTATGGTCACCCCTACCCCTCACTGCATTTTCCTCTCCTACAGCCCCCTCAATTTTTAATGAAGACAATCACTGTGAGAAGAGTGATGGAGCAATCTCCTCACGTTTATGCTACAAATATGGCATATTTTTTATTCTTGTTTTCCAATGGTACAATATTTTTGTGGTGTTTGTCCTGGTAAACCTTCAGATATAGACTTACAGTATGCCACTCATAAAGAGGGCTTCTGAGCAAGTTCTATCAAACCATATTTTGCCTTAAAACGTTTTAGAGAAATTAATTTTAAGTGCTGGTCTCAGTGAGTTATGTCCATTGGATCGCTCCCCTTTGGCTTCTCCCCATCTGGCTCAGGCCTGATTGACAGGTATCTACCTATTTGTATTGTGTTGATAATCAAGCTGAGCTGGGAGCCCAAAGCCCGACGAAAGCCTCCCAGTGAACTCTTCTGCCCAAGGACTGCACTTAGCACTAGCTGTGAGCAGGTGTTATGATCTATGATCTCTCTAAAGCATTACAGCGCTTTTTGAGTAAAAAATAGTTTTATGGAATCAGTAGACCTGTTGCTTAATCATGCCGACTGTTATTGTATTAGTTTTGTATTAGTTTGTATTAGTGATGCGAACGCATTGCACCTGCACTGAATCCTGACCCATTCATTTCAATGGGGCTTTTCACATGGGCGATTTTTTTCACCCAGCCATGTGAATGGAAATTTCCACTACTACTCCAAAGCAACACAAATATTACTGAAGAGTAATGGAAAATGAACATTATGTTCTGTAGACTTACAGCAATTTTTGGGAAATGGAAACGAAATGTATTTTTATAGTCATATATTTATATTTTCTTTTTGATAGCGTTATCATTTTTTTTTTTACATATTTTTAGATATTTGCAACTTAAATTGCAAACGTTAAATATTGAAACATCAAGTGTAAAAATATTATTGTCATGGTGATTATATTTTTTCAGTCAATTCTGAAAAATATGTTCAGTTATTGATGACTACTTTTTGGTTTGCAGGTTACATTTTTGGAGACAGACCCTCAGTCAAGTTTACACCAGTGGATGGTGAACAGACATCAATTCTTCCAGTTCATCATGTTATTGACAAAGTCAAAGGCTATTGTCATCCTCACTCGGACAACTTCTACAAAAATATCATCATGTCAGATACGTTCAGCCATAGCACCAAGTTTTAATATTACGCGTAAAATGCAGCAGCTCATTTTTGTACAGCTGCTACAAGAAAATGAAACATAACGGGAATTTATGTGACCTATAAAATGATGATTGATTTCACATCTACAAAAGCATCAAGTATAATGATGAGGGATTTTTTTTGTTTTCTCTATTTACTCTACACACTGGCTTCAAGGACCTGAAACTATTTTGTATTTTACAATTAAGAGGCATCCACCTAAGAGTTCCATAATGAAGAATGCACAAGAACCACAGACTGCTCCTAGGCCTTCACGGAAATGCACTTCATTTTAAAAGTGTAACAAGTGTCTTTTCTCCAGAACATTGATGCTTACATATATATCTACACAAATGCTTTCTAATTTGTCAACTTGACAAGTCAACTTTATGCCAAAGGAATGACCCATAATCGGCTGTTCTGTCTGTTGCCTGAAATACTTCATTTCTGTATGTCTACACTCATGTCCACAGAAAATAATTAAAGTCTTTCAATAGTTGGTTAATAGTGAACAAAAAATTGGATCTTTAGCAACAATACTCGCTTGCTCATTTTAGGCTTGAGCTACATAGAAATGTTTTGCATGACAGAAAAACTGTGTCACCAAAACCATTTGTATGACTGCAACTTGCTGTCTTGCAACTATACCTGTGAAAACACAGGTATATCATAGAAAAGTTGCAGGCAAGTTGCATTTCACATGCGACTTGCGACCAAAAAATCAACAGTATTGGATTTTTCTGCAATTTTCAGGTCACAATCACGGCATGTCGCAATGTCATACTGTGGCACCATTGACAATCATTAGATGCAATGTCATCTAATGTGATTTTCTTGTCTTGTGACACATGTAGCCTCAGCCTAAGGGCGAATTACATTTTTCCTGTAACATGGCCTTAAAAATTCTGTTTGTTTTCTTACTTTCATTTATTTTGTAATTTCATTTTCATTACAGTGGAATCGGAGTACAGAAGTGACTAAGCTTTATCTGGAATGGTATAATTACAGTACAAAATTATTTAAAGCCAAATTACGCAGATTTAACTAATTTCTCTTTTTGATGTTACAGCTGATACTTTTAAACACTAATGAAATTACATATACAAAGGATAACTTTAATGCTGTTAAAAAAAAGCATTATATATCGTTGAATTTGTTTTACCATTGCTCAGATCTTATGTTTTTTTGTGGGCAGGAATTCCTCCAGATATTTTAAAGTGTTCTTTCCTTATATTTATTTAAATATTTCTGTGTTACGGAACTGTGACGAGCTATGTGGCTATACAGTTTAAGCTTCTTATGCACTTTGGTAGATACATGTACTATTATTTCACTCTTTGAGCTGATTTTTGTTTTAATCCATTGTTTGATAATCACATTTAAAATGGAAACGATAACATAAACAAATTATGTTTGCTAAAACATTTACAATTTCACCACTGTTACATTAGGATTTTATAAATTTACATACATTTTAACTAACAAGTTTTTTTCTATGGTTTTGGTGAAGTTTAGCTTTACAAATGCATGAAACCTGATGACTATGGCATTAACTATAACTGAAAATAAGATTGTGTCTTTGCTACTATCTTATGAAGTTCATAATTACAATTAAATGGTAAATCAGTCAATATTTATTGTTCTGAAGGGGTTGTCTCATGAGGTTGTCATAAAGACTTGTTAGGCACCCCACCCCACTGTAGTAGCCATATCAGAGTACCACTAAAAAAGAACAGTTCTTACAGACTTGACCTATCCATGTGTGACATAGCTGACCATTCATTTGTATCACCAGAATGTAACACTGTATTTCTCACTGGTGACTGCTTCAGGGGAAGTGTATGACCAGCCACAGCTTCTGAACCTGGTTCAATGATGATCTATACCAGCTCCAGTTTTAAAAGAGTTTATCTTGTTCAGACAACCCTCTAAAGAAGTATACAAGTTTGGGCCTTAAAGTTCACTATTTTTTTCTACAATAAATTAATTTATTTTATATGACAGTCATCTAAACCAATTTATTTCTTAATTTCATAATACTTTTTATTTGTGATGAATGCCAAAAGAATATAGGTTATTACTGATTAGTGACCGGGAACAATTTCACTAACATCCCATGTGCATTTTCACTTTTTGTGCAGCCCCTCTTTCATTGACTCTAGTGGAAGCTCTTAGTGTCATACTCCACCTCCCTCATGTAGTGTATTACAATTCACAATGTGAGGGGTGGTGCATGGTCATGAGTTTAGGATTTTAGATGGCTTTAGTAAATGAAGCCATTAGAATTAATAAAACAGTGAAGTTGAGGTCAATAAAATTCCAGTAAAAAAGTTATTTTTGTAAGAAAAAATAGGCACAATGGGCTAAAAATAACAAATACTCATTACTCACCTCACTGATGCCCTGCCACTGCCATTCCAATGCTGCCCTGGTCTCAGTGACCTGTCTCTGAAAGTAAAATCAGTAAGCATGATTATGCCTTCAAATGTTAAAGGGTGGTGTTGAGATGTTTAGAAATGAGGTACTGTCCCCCATTCATGTTAAGGTAAAGTTGATTTAAGGTCCCACTATATTGATTTCTATGCGTGTAACATGGGGAGAGCAGGTTGTAAATTAAGTTTATTCCCACCTGAACGTTCAAATGTAATTATGTAAAATCTTAAAGGGGTTATCACATTACAACAACATTATCACATTACCAAGTATCCAAAGAATAGGGAATAAGTGTCTCATCTGCTGCAGTCCAACTGCTGGCTCTCCCACTGATTAATACAACAGGGCTCATGTGTCCCAGTTTGAATGGAGAAGTGGACATGCTTGTGTGCTGCTCCTCCATTCAAGTTTGTGGGACTGCTGGAGAAAGAGGAGTACAAGTGTTTGGTTATCTCCGGCAGCCCCATGTAGTTGACCAAAACAGTAGCAGCACACATGCCTGTCCACTACTCCATTCCAGTGGTCCACTACTACATCCCAACCTCTGTGGTTGGACATCTGCTGATCACACACTTATCCCCTATCCTATGAATAGGAGAAAAGTTGTTTTAATGGGACAAGCCCTTTAAGTGTTAAGTACAAGAGGTATGATGTGAAATATTTCCCTACAAAAGGATAATATTCAAAAACATACTAATTTGTGTCAATATGTGCCTAATAGTCATATTTCAAGAGATTATGCAGTTAATTATGAAAAAGGAGTTGACTCTAGTAAAAGAGTCAACCATACTTGTATATTTTGCTACATTTTTATTTTATTGTGTTGTTTCCTTTTTACTACCATGTAGTAGAATATTAATCTATTAATGCCTGTTATTTTTAATAGTGTAAAGATTAGTACTAGTCAGTTAGTTTTCAGCTTCCACACTGACGTGTATTCATTTCTTACTGTACAGTGTAATTATTCTTTAGTCAGTTATTGCTATACTGTTTTGTGTTAGCCATAGTGTACTGTGGCTAGTAAGGCCTTCCATGTACATATTTATTTATTGTTTGTTTGAATGTGTCATTTGATGTTTGTTTCTATAAGCTTCAACATATTCAGAACACATAGTCATGTTGTGCTGTTGCATAAAAGAGCGGAGTGTGGTATTTGATAAGGTCATGGAGAGATAGTGCCTTTTACTATATCACATGTGCCTTTCACTGTAATACTGAAATACAGTTAATGTGTGAAGCTTTTTTTCATTTAGATGATGTGATGTATAGCTTGTTCTAAACTGAAAATGGTCATAATTTGAAATAAATACACATTTCTTTAAATCTCAGTGACTTTTTTTTTTCTCTTTTTATATTATAAAAAAAATCATTCAAATTCACTTCCAGATGCTTATAATTCTGTAATGTGATTACAAGTGCTCCCTTGCTAGCACTCTAAACTGCAAGTGGATGGTAATACACAGGAGAGGTAAAGTGTTCTTATACACGCTGTAGACTTATTACATCTGCTTGCGAACTCTGCCAACAATATGTCCATTTAATAATTAAGATCTTTAGAGGGAGATGCCAATGCTGGAGTGTGTGAAATGACATAGTGTAAACACCAGATGATCGAGATTGTTATAGTGTACTGTATGTTGTCTGCTATAGCAGTTTCTAAACGTTTGCATTTACTTTTTAGGCTCTATCTGTCTAAGAATCTATACAGTCTCTTACATTTTAGTATGGATCCATATACCGTATTTTTCGCCCCATAAGACGCATTTTTTCCCCAAAAAGTGGGGGGGGGGAAATGCCCCTGCGTCTTATGGGGCGAATACTAATGAGCTTCTATTATGGAAGTGCTTATTAGCATCGGAGGACCGGTTGTTAACACTGGGGGTTTGATTGGGGCAGTTAGCTGAGGTCTGAATAACATTGGGGGTCTGATTGGGACTGTTAGCTGAGGTCTGATTAACATTTTCTTAACATATTTTTTTCTTATTGTCCTCCTCTAAAACCTGCGTCTTATGGGCGGGTGCGTCTTACAGGGCGAAAAATACAGTGTATATATATATATATATATATATCAGCTGCTGGGTCCGCAGCATGAATATATACATATATTTCTGATCAGCTATTTTTGTCTATGCCATTTGTGATTGGATTACTGCTAGATTACATTGTGGGTATATCATATATGTATTTTGTCTTTTTTACATTAAATATTTTAAATATATTCCTTGAGGCACTAGCTCTTTCATAATATACAGATCCTGCATATATGTATACATCTCCAAAGATGAAAATTTCTTGAATAAATAGTGGAAAAGATAGAGAAAGATAAAGATATCCCTAGAGAACATCTCAGCACAGACCAGTTGTTGTGTTTATATCTTGTCTCACAAAAAGGAAAAGGAAGCAGGGATATAGAGGTTTTAGTCTCATATTAGAGTGGAGTAGAGATTATGGGGGTCATGTATCAAAATGACTTAGTTGCCCATAGCAACCAATCAGATTCCACTTTTCATTTTGGACAGCTCTTTTGGAAAATGAAAGGAGGAATCTGGTTGCTATGGGGCAACTAAGCCAGTTCTACCTTACACCAGTTTGATAAATGACCCCCTATGTTATTAGATCTGGATAGAAACGTAAGCATTGACACCAGTGAAACAAAGTCCATCCAGGGTCTCAGGATGTTAAGAAAATCTTTATGTAATCTGAGTTCCTAGCTCAGAAGCTTCATTCGAAGACTAAGCTCATCATATTAATCCATGCCTTGATAGGAGATGGAAAGAGGTTCAGATCATCAATGTAAGGGTATCATTGACTTTGCTACTATAATCATATGGGTAGTTATATCATTGTGTTTGGTGAAAAAAAGGGTATAATGCTGCCTAGCGGAAGATGATAATTGAGGGTATTATGTTTATTATTTTCTAGATTATATTAGACATTTCATCCAAGAAAAGTTGGGTGTTTGGTCGACTCCCCTTGTGAGCGCAATGTTCACTATCTGCTGATTCCACATATATTGCTAGAGAACCTGTTCTGTTACATGCTGATACAAGTAGTGGGCCCATGACAGAGTGGAGAGGGTGTCAGCAGTAAGTTTGTGTTGACGTCACTGTTTATTTTTTCCTTCTTCTGATCTGTCAGGAGAACAGCCCCAAAAAAAGGATCAAATCTTTTGGGCATCCACCTTCACGCGGTTAGCTTTTGGTTAGCAATCAATCAGTATTGCTAAGGCCAAAAAAAAGGAGTGGATCCAAAACATGATCAAATCCTGCTGCAAAATCCTGACCATGTGATAGAGGCCTCAGGCTCAGTTTTGGCTATTTGCCTTTGAAATCGGTTTTATTCAGATGGAAAAGAAGTCCTGCATGCAGAACTTTAATGGCCTCCATCACACAGTCAATATTTAGTCAGTTTTTTGCATCAGTATTTCATCAGTATTGGTAAGACCAAAAAACAAAAAACGAGTGGGGTGAAAAACAGATGACATGTTATGGGAATACTTGCATATCTTCTGTGTTTTGGACCCACTCCTACTTTTGACTTCCAAATCATGATCAAATTCTGATTAAAATACTGACCTATGATAGAGGCCTTATTGATGCTGCAAAGACAGGATCCATTGTATTCTTTCGGTTCTTCTGACAGATAAGAAGAGGGGTAAAATAAATGGTGAGGGACACTAGTAGCCCCATCAGTGGTGAGGGTGGCAACAGCATGAAGAGTCAACAGAGTAGAGAGGGTGGCAACAACATGAGGAGTCAACATAGTGGTCCCATCACAGTGTGGGGAGGTGGGGGGCAACATCAGTGACAGCACAAGATAATGGCAGTAGGAGAAGATGGCAGCAGAGGCAGCAGGTGTGTGGCATCAGGCAGGTGGCAGCATCAGAATAGTGGCTAAAGTATGTGACCAGAAGTAACGGGCCATTTTTCACAATGTTTTGGTGTGGCTGCCAGAAAGATCTAGTCTGACAGGCACTGGCATGTGGATATCCTGGCTGATCCATGCCAGATTTTTCTTTACAAAGGTTGGTCTCTCAACATTTGAAGGTGATTGTGTTGAAAGGCAAGATCTCTTTAGGGTAACTATGCTCCCCACTACACTAAACACCTGCTCTGATGCCACACTACTGGCTGGACAGGAAAGCTTGTCCAGGGCAAACTTGGCCAGTTGCTGCCACAAATCAGGTTTGGCTGCCAGTAGTCCAGGGGATCTTGGATATGGAATGGCAGGGTGCAGTCCAAGTATGCTATGAAACGTCGCATATGAGGCAATGTTGGGGAATGCTATTCTGCCTTTGAGGCTCAAGGAGGATGTGTTTTGCAGTGTTAGTGGGGCTGAAGTGCATGCACAGTTTCCTGGCTATTTTCAACATGTCTTGCAGTTGAGTGGAAGACTTCAGGAACTGCTTTACAACCAGATTAAAGACATGCGCCATGCTTGATGCATCGTTATCGGTGACCTTGTTTCCAATCTTCCATTGGCGAGGAGATAGGATTTGATTTCCTCTTAAAGGATGCAGAGCAGTTCCTCCCTAGTGTGACTTAGTTCGCCCAGGCAAACCAGGTGTCAAATAGCATGACGCCGCCATGCTCTGCATAAGTAGGTGGTATGCTGGTGGAACATTTCAAATTGTTCCTGCAGTGGAATGTGAGGACAAGGCTGATGATGAGGAGGCAGAGGAGGACACGGGTGTTATAGAATTACTTATCTATAACACAATGTGGACATTCTGATTGCAGTAGTATTAGCCCACTTTTTCACCCCAATTACAGAATCAAGGCCTAATAGAATTACTTATGTATAAAACAATGTGGGCACCCCAATAGCAGTAGTATTTCCCCCCTTTTCATCCCAATTACAGAATCAAGGCCTAATGGAATTACTTATGTATAAAACAATGTGGACACTCCTATAGCAGTAGTACTAGACTGCTTTTTAATCCAATTAGAGACTCAAGGCCTAATGGAAATACTTATTTATAACACAATGTGGACACACCTATAGCAGTAGTATTAAACCGCTTTTTAACCCCAATTCCAGAATTAAGGTGTTATAGAGTTAAGTATGTATAAAATAATGTGAACAACACAATAGCAGTAGAATTAGACAGCTTTTTCACCCCAATTACTGAATCAAGGTGTAATAGAATTGCTTATCTATTAACCAAGGGGGGCATTGTTCATTTGGTCCCTATGCTGTGTAAAAAGTCTCCCTATGATCTCCCTACACTGTCCCTGAGCTGTCTTTTGGCTCTCTCTTTCCAGTATTTCACAATTAATGGCTTACTTAATCACTGTCTCTACCGCCTGTCACATCTCTTCCTACATTCATTTCACAGTAAAATGGCATATACCAGGTAGAATGGGGGTTTTATAAGGCTGGAGCTGGCTAGCTGCTGATTGACTGGCTGCACTAGAATGTGGTTGATCTCTCGTATTATTCGTAAATGTTCTTAAAATTTTGAACGCTAATGCTACGTACGCAACGTATGCAACGTACGCATTCTTCTTGCCTTCTCCCCCGGCCCCCCGTAGCGGGAAAAAACGATACGCCCCCCTCAAGAGAGGGAAAGTGAAGATACGTCCCTCTCAGAAGCGGAAAAAAACAGCCCGGCCCACCGGGTATAGGAAGTGAAGACTCCTCCCTCATTACTCTGTCCTCCTCTCCAGTTCAAGCCAGTGGTGAACAAGATCCAGAGTCAGACCACAGCAAACAGCATGGTGAAAGAACTGCGACCCAAGTGGGGAAAGATGGTCTTTGGGGTTGAGAACCCTGAACCACCGCCTGCTCCAGAGATCAGAGCGACACAACTGTGCAAGAGAGTCTCACCGGCTCCAGACTCCATATTAGCCTTGCCGGCTGGCGCGGCTGCTGCGGCGGAGGCAGCTGGAGCGTCCACTTCACCGCCCAGGAGGAGAACAACACCTTCCATTCAGCAGAACCCAATTGTGCCAGCATCGATGATGGCCCACGCCCAGACCCTATGGGACTACAAGAATGCAGTGGAGGACTGGGTCATCCAAGTAATGGACCATCCAAGGTCGGGAGACCCTACACTGGAACGGCAAAAGGGAACCGTCCTGTGGTTTTCTGTGGAGCGAGGCTCTGGCTTCCTGGCAGATGACGAGAATGGCTAGGAGTACTTTGTGGGCGGCAGGTCAGTAACATAGTAACATAGTTTATAAGGCCGAAAAAAAGACATCTGTCCATCCAGTTCGACCTGTTTTCCTACAAGTTGATCCAGAGGAAGGCAAAAAACCCCTGTGCGGTAGAAGCCAATTTTCCTCACTTTAGGGGAAAAAATTCCTTCCCGACTCCTATCAGGCAATCAGAATTACTCCCTGGATCAACAACAACCCATATCTAGTAACTATAACCTGTAATATTATTACCCTCCAGAAATACATCCAGGCCCCTCTTGAACTCTTTTAGTGAACTTACCATCACCACCTCCTCAGGCAGAGAGTTCCATAGTCTCACTGCTCTTACCGTAAAGAATCCTCTTCTATTTTTGTGAACAAACCTTCTTTCCTCCAGGCGCAGAGGATGTCCCCTCATCATGGTCACTGTCCTTGGGATAAAGAGATCATGGGAGAGATCTCTGTACTGACCCCTGATATATTTATACATAGTTATTAGATCTCCCCTCAGTCGTCTTTTTTCTAAAGTGAATAACCCTAATTTTGATAATCTTTCTGGGTACTGTAGTCCACCCATTCCAGCTATGACTTTAGTTGCCCTCCTCTGAACCCTCTCCAGCTCTGCTATGTCTGCCTTGTTCACAGGAGCCCAGAACTGTACACAGTACTCCATGTGCTGTCTGACTAGTGATTTGTAAAGTGGCAGGACTATGTTCTCATCACGGGCATCTATGCCCCTTTTGATGCAACCCATTATCTTATTGGCCTTGGCAGCAGCTGTCTGACACTGGTTTCTGCAGCTTAGTTTGCTGTTCACTAAAATTCCTAGGTCCTTTTCCATGTCAGAGTTACCCAATGTTTTACTATTTAGTATGTACTGGTGACTTGCATTATTCCTTCCCATATGCATAACCTTACATTTGTCAGTGTTAAACCTCATCTGCCACTTCTCTGCCCAAGCCTCCAGTCTATCCAGATTCATCTGCAGTGCACTGTCCTCTTCTGTGTTAATTACTTTACACAGTTTAGTGTCATCTGCAAAAATTGATATTTTACTGTGCAAGCCTTCTACAAGATCATTAATAAATATATTGAAGAGAATAGGGCCCAATACTGACCCCTGTGGTACCCCACTAGTTACAGTGAGCCAATCTGAGTATGTACCATTAATAACCACCCTCTGTTTTCTATCACTGAGCCATTTACTTACCCACATACAGACATTTTCTCCAAGGCCAAGCATTCTCATTTTATATACTAACCTTTTATGTGGTACAGTGTCAAATGCTTTGGAGAAGTCCAGATATACGACATCCATTGATTCCCCGCGGTCAAGTCTAGAACTTACCTCCTCATAGAAACTGATTAAATTGGTTTGACACGACCGATCCCTCATGAAGTCATGCTGATATGGAGTTATTTGCTTATTTTCATTGAGGTACTCCAAGATAGCATCTCTTAGAAAACCCTCAAACAGTTTACCCACTACAGATGTTAAACTTACCGGCCTATAGTTCCCGGGCTCTGTTTTTGGACCCTTTTTGAATATTGGCACCACATTTGCTATGTGCCAATCCTGTGGAACACTCCCTGTCAGTATAGAGTCCTTAAATATTAAGTATAAGGGTCTGGCAATGACATTACTTAATTCTCTTAGGATACGGGGGTGTATGCCATCCGGTCCTGGCGATTTGTCTATTTTAGTCTTTTTAAGACGTCCCAGTACTTCTTCCTGGGTCAGACAGGACACTTTTAAAGGGGAATTCACTTTTATATTCTGCATTTCATCTGACAGTTTATTTTCCTCAGTGAATACAGTGGAGAAAAAAATATTTAAGAGTTTTGCTTTCTCCTCATCACTCTCTGCTACTCCCCCCTCGTTACTCTGTAAGGGGCCGACACCTTCAGATTTATACTTTTTAGTATTTATACCTGCCCCAACCTTGTCACAGCCTGTATGTGGGGAATCAGGTGGAATACACCCCCATGGCATCCCTGAAAGGCCCCTTTGCTACCAGGGTAACGTTATTATCAAAGCCCCTGGTACCTTCATCACTATCTGAAGTTTGGCCGGAGGAACCACCAGGCGAAGTACCGGTGCGCTGCCTTCAGGAGTCACCAGATGGCAGCCTTCATTTCGGGGAGAAGCCACAGCCAGAGCCTCTGATCCCTGGACTGCCAGTGCCACCACCATCACAGTCCTCTCAGCTGGGTCAGCTGACGACTTCATCGTTTACGTTCCATTCCACGGTGATCCACCAGTACCAACTACCCTGGAAGATGAAGCCAGCAGCAGCCAGGGGAGCTGGGGCTTATTCCCTGGGTGCAACCTTGCCTGCACCGTTGCAGCCAGAAGTCCTTACCCCTGCTTTCCCGGCAGGAGAATCCGGAAAAGTAAAGCGCAAGTGGCTGAAGCGCTCACCAGCGTGACCACAACCCGGACCCCGTCAAGTCCGACTTCTGGAAGAAATGTGCAGTGGAGTTCCACCACAGCAGCGAGCTTGCCTACAGGAGGCAGGAGTGTCCTCTGATGTCATTCAGCAGTAGCTCAAGCGAGGAGGACTTCATGTCCCATATATGAGGAACCCTACTACTGGCTGATTTAAAGGACTCCTCAGGAGGACCTATGGGAGCCACACCATGGACTGCACCTGACGGGTGAGAGCTAGTTGGCACTTGTTTTGTTTAGTTTCTATTGCCCCCTGTTTGACTCTCACCCAGATGGACATGTCTTGTCAGGTCCCCCGCCATTCTGCAGAAAATTCCCAGTTGCGCCTAAGCGTGCCTATTTTCCTTTTATCCCCCTTCTCAGGTTATTTGCGAGCCCCCTTTGGATTACACGTTACCTGTTTGGATTACAAAATTACCTCATGTGGATTACAATGGAATTTTGGACTGTGTTCCAGTGTTTTATCATGCCAAGGAGCCACGAGGAGAGGCTCAAACGTATACGTATACTGTATCTGAGCCTTTTATGCTTGCAAATGTGAAATTGCACTAAAATGTTTGCATAATTGTCTTTGCTGTATTTAGCAATAATGTTTTTACAGGTTCAGCAACGTTCAAGCACTTTAGCCCATTCTGTGTATTCTTTTTCAGATACTGCAATGTGTCCTATTATGCACTTACTGTACAGTGCTTTTTAGTAAATTATGCACTTAGCCGGATAGCTAGCACCTTACTTTTCTACCTCATATGGACTGCCTCTAAAGACTGTACGCCGCAGCCAAGCCTCGTGCGCATGACGCAATCGCAAGTCAATAGTACCTAAGGATTTGTACGCACTTTGTACGCTAATGCTTACATATTGCGTACTTTTAACAAAACTGACTGTATGTTCGTAATTTGTATAGGAATGTACGCAAAACAATGATTATTTTTGAACGCAAATTCGACTGAATAAATTCGTAATATGAACTAATCTTGTCAGAAATTTGACAATTATTCGCCGAAGCGAATTTTGAATATTTCGTTAGTCTCTAATTACCACGAAGATCGAATTTCACTTCATTGGTTTTGATTCACTCAACACTAGTTGTTACATGTATCAACTGTTCTCCATAATAGAAATAGTACCCACTCAGAGGTCCCCCCTAAGGCCTTGCAACTAGAAATGTTCTCATCTGTTTTTCTCTGATTAAGGGCTTTTGATCTGAAAGAACTAGTTGTTGATGTGAGATTGGCTTAGCTGTTTTTGTAGCTTTGCTGCGTAAGCCTGTTTAAAAAGCAGGAAAACATCTCTACTAGTGATGAGCGAGCATGCTTGGCTGAACTCGCTGTTTGGCCGAGCATGCCAGCGCTCGGGTACACTCGGTGCTCTGCTGAGCACCGTGGGTACTCAAGCGCCATGCTCGAGTCCCCTCCCTCCCTGCACGCTAATTAGAAGTGCCAGGAGGCGGAGATCACTGCAGTGGAGCCCAGGCTCGTCAGCTTTTTTTCACGCTCTCCCCGCCACTGTCACTGCCTCTGCCCACCCTCCTCTTCACTTGCATCCTCCATCTGGTCCAGTCTCTCCCCGAGCCAGCGCATGCGCAGTGGCTACGCCGATGCCGTGCCCACAATGGGAAATGCAGTGCGCATGCGCCGGCTCGGCCAGAGCCTGGAACAGACGGATGACGCAAGTGGAGAGAAGGGCGGGCGGAGGCAGTGACAGGGGCGGGGAGAGCATGAAAAAAAGTAGACGAGCCCGGGCTCCACAGCGGTGAGATACCTGGCCACTTTTTTTTTATTTTTATGGGGGACCTCAATAAACCAGGCACCCTCCCCTCTTCCGAGCGGGGGGTGCCTGGTTTACTCCCATTGACTTACTCGATCAACACTAATCTTTACTAATCTGCTGTGTGACAATAATGAAGTGCCCATTGCTGTGTTAATCAGGAATTAAGCCAGCACTACCTATATAGCCTTTTGTGCAAGTCTGTAAACAATCCAGAAAAAAAGATGAAAATTAAATCTTCAGTCTTTATTTAGCTTCATGTAAAAGTACATCTCCACATGGAAAGCAGTACCACAATTAATGCATTTTGATCTAACAGATCTTTGTCATGGTAGTTTTTTCAGCAACATTATTTCACTATTTTGGATCAACTTCAGACAAAGACACCTCCAACTGAAAGTGAAACAAGAGGATGACAGAATCATACAAAGCCTATACCTTTCTCAATGAAACATGCAAGCTAGCTCTCTTTCTAGAAGGACAACAGAACCAGAATGTCTCAAGAGAGATTTGTCTTACTTGGTTGACTTGCCTTATGGGGTGCTCTTTATGATAAGGGAAACGGAAAAATAAGTATGAGTATTGTATGCCAGGCAACACTACTCTTTGTTTCTAGGAAGAGTATATGCAAATCATATGTCTTAAGTCAGCTGGCATGACAAAAGATTAGAATTCTTTTGACCTTTGGAAGAAAAGGTAATTTGAATATCTTTCCCAGAAAGCCAGAGGTATGCAAATTATCTTGCCTGCCAAAAAAAGAAGGTAGGGGGTGGTATCCTATTTAACCATTAGTGACCATCAATACGACTTTCTAATATGGTCACTAAAGGGCCCTAGGCTAGGCCATATTAGAGCTGCGATCCTGCTCTTACTAGGCTGTTTAAGCCCTTACAATGGTGCCCGCTGCATATAAGCGGTAACAGAGGGAGTGGTTTCTGTCTTCCTCCCATCGGCACCCCGCAAATGCGATTGTGGGTTGCCGATGTATGTATAGGATGGCTGGGACATGGCTGTGCCTCACTGGTGTAGCTTTCTAGTCATAGCACGGACATTAAAATGCAATGCACTATAGGGACATTGAATTGTTTTAGAAGCAATCAAAAGGTTGCCTGTTATAGTCCCCTTATGAGACTATTAAGTGGTTAAAAAAGGTAAAAAAAAACAAATACATTAAAAAATTCCAATAAAAAATACACTGTTTAACACTTTTCAATAGCAAAAATAAAATTTCCTCCACATGTTTGGTATCGCTGCATCCATAACCATACCATACGTAACGATATTTGTGTAAAATCTCACGTAAGTTTTCCCTACAGTGAACGCCATAAAAAAGAACAAAAAATTATAGTTTATTCTTAGAAAACAAGTGCTCGAAAAGTGTTATTTACTCGAGATGAGCGAGCATGCTCGGCCGAGCATGTTCGGGAGCAATTTTCGCGTACAATGCGTGCAAATTACAAAATGCGTACGCATTAGTGTACAGATTAGAAGATGCGTATGCATTAGTGTACATATTAGAAGATGCGTATGCTATTACGCGAAAATTGCTCCCGAGCATGCTCATCTCTATTATTTACCCATTTGCAGTGATGCAAAAAAGATTTTATTCTTTTTTAAAAAAAGGGGTTTTATTGCACAAAAGTAGTAAAATGTAAAATAAACTATATGTATATATATATATACAGTGCTTTGCGAAAATATTCGGCCCCCTGGACCTTTTCAACCTTTTGTCACATTTCAGGCTTCAAACAAAAAGATATAACATTTAACATTTTTGGAGATGAATCAAGTGGGTCACAATTGTGAAGTGAAACGAAAATTTATTGGATCATTTAAACTTTTTTTGTAATAATAAAACTGAAAAGTGGGGTGTTGAAAATTATTCGGGCCATTTACTTTCAGTTCAGAAAACTCACTCCAGAAGTTCATTGAGAATCTCTGAATGATCCAATGTTGTCCTAAATGAGTGATGAAGATAAATAGAATCCACCTGTGTGTAATCAAGTCTCCGTATAAATGCACCTGCTCTGTGATAGTCTCAAGGTTCTGTTTAAAGCACAGAGAGCATCATGAAGACCAAGGAACACACCAGGCAGGTCCGTGATACTGTTGTGGAGAAGTTTAAATCAGGATTTGGATACCAAAAGATTTCCCAAGCTTTAAACATCCCAAGGAGCACTGTGCAAGCGATCATATTGAAATGGAAGGAGTATCAGACCACTGCAAATCTACCAAGACCCGGCCGTCCCTCTAAACTTTCATCTCAAACAAGGAGAAGACTGATCAGAGATGCAGCCAAGAGGCCCATGATCACTCTGGATGAACTGCAGAGATCTACAGCTGAGGTGGGAGAGTCTGTCCATAGGACAACAATCAGTCCAGCACTTCACAAATCTGGGCTTTATGGAAGAGTGGCAAGAAGAAAGCCATTTCTCAAAGATATCCATTAAAAGTCTCGTTTACAGTTTGCCACAAGCCACCTGGGAGACACACCAAACATGTGGAAGAAGGTGCTCTGGTCAGATGAAACCAAAATCAAACTTTTTGGAAACAAAGCAAAACGATATGTTTGGCATAAAAGCAACACAGCTCATCACCCTGAACACACCATCCCCACTGTCAAACATGGTGGTGGTAGCATCATGGTTTGGGCCTGCTTTTCATCAGCAGGGACAGGGAAGATGGTTAAAATTGATGGGAAGATGGATGGAGCCAAATACAGGACCATTCTGAATAAAAACCTGTTGGAGTCTGCAAAAGACCTGAGACTAGGACGGAGATTTATCTTCCAACAAGACAATGATCCCAAACATAAAGCAAAATCTACAATGGAATGTTTAAAAAGAAATGTATCCAGGTCTTAGAATGGCCAAGTCAAAGTCCAGACCTGAATCCAATTGAGAATAAGTGGAAAGAGCTGAAAACTGCTGTTCACAAACACTCTCCATTCAACCTCAAAGAGCTCGAGCTGTTTTTCAAGTAAGAATGGTCAAGAATTTCAGTCTCTAGATGTGCAAAACTGATAGAGACATACCCCCAGCAACTTGCAGCTGTAATAGCAGCAAAAGGTGGCGCAATAAAGTATTAATGCAAGGGGGCCGAATAATTTTGCACGCCCCACTTTTCAGTTTTATTATTACAAAAAAAGTTTTAATGATCCAATAAATTTTGTTCCACTTCACAATTGTGACCCACTTGTTGTTGATTCTTCAGCAAAAATTTAAAATGTTATATCTTTTTGTTTGAAGCCTGAAATGTGGCAAAGGGTTGAAAAGTTCCAGGGGGCCGAATACTTTCGCAAGTCACTGTATATACAGTACAGACCAAAAGTTTGGACACACCTTCTCATTCAAAGAGTTTTCTGTATTTTCATGACTATGAAATTTGTAGATTCACACTGAAGGCATCAAAACTATGAATTAACACATGTGGAATTATATACTTAACAAAAAAAAGTGTGAAACAACTGAAAATATGTCTTATATTCTAGGTTCTTCAAAGTAGCCACCTTTTGCTTTGATTACTGCTTTGCACACTTTTGGCATTCTCTTGATGAGCTTCAAGAGGTAGTCACCTGAAATGGTATTTCAACAGTCTTGAAGAAGTTCCCAGAGATGCTTAGCACTTGTTGGCCCTTTTGCCTTCACTCTGCGGTCTAGCTCACCCCAAACCATCTCGATTGGGTTCAAGTCTGGTGACTGTGGAAGTCAGGTCATCTGGCGTAGCACCCCATCACTCTCCTTCTTGGTCAAATAGCCCTGACACAGCCTGGAGGTGTGTTTGGGGTCATTGTCCTGTTGATAAATAAATGATGGTCCAACTAAAAGCAAACCGGATGGAATAGCATGCTGCTGCAAGATGCTGTGGTAGCCATGCTGGTTCAGTATGCCTTCAATTTTGAATAAATCTCCAACAGTGTCACCAGCAAAGCACCCCCACACCATCACACCTCTTCCTCTATGCTTCACTGTGGGAACCAGGCATGTAGAGTCCATCCGTTCACCTTTTCTGCATCGCACAAAGACACGGTGGTTGGAACCAAAGATTTCAAATTTAGACTCATCAGACCAAAGCACAGATTTCCACTGGTCTAATGTCCATTCCTTGTGTTCTTTAGCCCAAACAAGTCTCTTCTGCTTGTTGCCTGTCCTTAGCAGTGGTTTCCTAGCAGCTATTTTACCTTGAAGGCCTGCTGCACACAGTCTCCTCTTAACAGTTGTTGTAGAGATGTGTCTGCTGCTAGAACTCTGTGTGGCATTGACCTGGTCTCTAATCTGAGCTGCTGTTAACCTGCAATTTCTGAGCCAGTTGACTCGGATGACCTTATCCTCCGCAGCAGAGGTGACTCTTGGTCTTCCTTTCCTGGGGCGGTCCTCATGTGAGCCAGTTTCTTTGTAGCGCTTGATGGTTTTTGCGACTGCACTTGGGGACACTTTCAAAGTTTTCCCAAATTTTTTGGACTGACTGACCTTCATTTCTTAAAGTAATGATGGCCACTCGTTTTTATTTACTTATCTGTTTTTTTCTTGCCATAATACAAATTCTAACAGTCTATTCAGTAGGACAATCAGCTGTGTATCCACCTGACTTCTGCCCAACACAACTCATGGTCCCAACCCCATTTATAAGGCAAGAAATCCCACTTATTAAACCTGACAAAAGGTGGCTACTTTGAAGAATCTAGAATATAAGACATATTTACAGTTGTTTCACACTTTTTGTTAAGTATATAATTCCACATGTGTTAATTCATAGTTTTGATGCCTTCAGTGTGAATCTACAATTTTCATAGTCATGAAAATACAGAAAACTCTTTGAATCAGAAGGTGTGTCCAAACTTTTGGTCCGTTATATATATATATATATATATATATATATATAGTATCACAGCAATTGTACTTGCATGGCACACCATTTTAGTGGTGCATGCTTTTTGAAAAAGTATTGTGGCTTGCAGAAATTGGCCATGTCTGGGAGACTGTCCTCACATTTCAGCCATTCTTACATGGCAAGGAACTCCCTCCTGGACTTGCAGTGATTGATTGCCGGCCAAAACATGTCACTGTCTACCTGCCTACCATCATTTACCATCCATACCTTCCATACTGTATAGCTGCTGTTGCTACTGCTGCCACCACCACAGCTGCTATTGTTTCTGCCACCAAAACTACTACTACTAATACCCCTAAATAGCCACACACATCTACTAACTTGACTGTTCCATGTTGTGCTGTTACTAATGCTGCTACAACTGCTTCCACCCCTACATAGCCTAACACATGTCATCTCAGAGCTGCTCTGACTTCAGACCCGTGATACAGAACCTGAGATATTCTCTAATAAAGCAGCCCCATCCTTTAGCAGGCTGAGATGTCATTCAGCCTAGTGGAGAAGTGTGGTGGCAAGTTGGGGATGTGCTGAAAGGCTGCAGGAGAAGAGAACAGACACAGAATCTTGTCTCTCCCTGTCTAAATGTACATGAATCTGACAGTGATTTCTGTGCATGTTATCAAAACTCTTCCTCCATCAATCTGAAAAGATAACTTGCTCTCTGTCACATATGAGGGTCTTTTTTTCCAGAAAAGGAGTGAGAAGATGAAAGCTTGCTTATCTAACCACACCCCTGTGTTGAGTTAGACCATGACCCAGGTATTTGCTAGTGTCTGGATCACAGTACCAAATAAGTTAAACCAAACATACCAGAGTCACACTAACATCAATAAAGTTTACATTTACACTGTCCCTATCCTGTCTATACCTGATTTTTAGAGTAAAATATGCAGACCAGTTCTCTAATGATACCTATAACATGCTGAATTAATAGCAATAACAATTATAACTATAGGAGAATACTAGTTCTGAAAGTCAGGTACAGTTTTCATCAGTCAGAAAATACATTTTCACTTACTCATCATAGATAATTGTCTTTATGTACTTTTTTTTTCTTAGTAAATAGTAACTACTTTTTTTGATAAGTGCAATACAAAGGTATTTTTTGTACCATTTAGAGATGAGCAAATCTATTTGCCGCTTCGTGGATTTGTATCAAATCTTACAAACTTTCTCCTCCGAAGCGAATCCGGATTTTTTCGGATTCGCTTCATATTATTTGTAAATTTTTGCAAAATTTTGAATGCTAATGATATGTACGATACGTACGATAAGTACGAAATGTACGAAACGTAAGCATTCTACGTGAGGCGGTAAAATGACGATACACCCCCGCAAAAGCAGGAAAGTGAAGATACGCCCCCCTCAGAACTGGAGAAAACCAGCCCGGCCCACCGGGATCTAACTATTTGCACGTTTAGGGAGTGAAGACTCCTCCCTCAGTACTCCACCCTCCTCTGAACCAGTTTAGACCAGCACTGAACACTGATCAAGTAGCAAGCATGACTAAAGAGCTGTCTCCCAACTGGAACCAAATGGTCTTTGGGGACGAGTTCCCTGGACCACCGCCCGCTCCAGATATCAGGGTGTCACATTCTGAAATCAAGAGATCCCCAGCTTCAGTGCCCTTGTTTTCCTTACTGCCTGCTGAGTTTGCTGCGCATAGTGAGGTGGTTTGTCGTGAGGCGGCTGGTGCTGCTGCTGTGGCTGGTGCGACAGAGGCGGCTGGAGCGTCCACTTCAACGCCCAGGAGGAGATCAACAACACCTTCCATAAGGCAGCATCGGTGACGGCCCATGCACAGACCCTCTGGGACTACAGAAATGCAGTGGAGGACTGGGTGATCCAGGTACTGGACCACCCTAGGCCGGGAGATCCTACATTGGAACGCCGAAAGGGAACTGTCCTGTGGTTTTCGGTCGAGTGAGGGTCTGGCTTCCTGGCAGACGACGAGGACGAAAAGGAGTACTTTGTAGGCCGCAGGTCAGTGAAACGGCTGTACCTGCCACAACCTCGTCACAGCCTGTATGTGGGGGATCAGGTAGAGTACATCCCCATGGTGTCCCTGATAGGCCCCTTTGCCACCGGGGTTACCCTCCTTTCTAATCCCCTGGTACCTACATCGGAACCAGAAGTGTGGCCGGATGAACCACCAGGTCCAGGACGCTTGCACTGCCTTCAGGAGTCCCCAGATGGTGTCCTCCGGTTCAAAGAAAAGCCATAGCCACAGCCAGAGCCTCTGATCCCTGGACTGCCAGCACCACCACCACCACACGTCTTTCAGCTGGGTCAGCTGACAACGTCATCATTTACGTTCCAATCCACGGTTATCCACCAATACCAGCTGCCGTGGAAGATGAACTCAGCAGCAGCAAGGGAAGCTGGGGCTTCTTCCCTGGATGCAACCTTTTCGGAACCGCTGCAGCCGGAAGTCCTTACCCCTGCTGTCCCGGCAGGAGGATCCAGAAAAGTGCATGTGACTGCAGCGCTTACCAGCATGACCACCACCCGGATCCGGTCAAGTCCGACTTCCGGAAGAAGAAGGCAATGGAGTTCCACCACGGCGAGCTTGGCCTACAGGAGGCAGGAGCGTCCTCTGATGTCATTTCATAGCAGCTCAAGCGAGGAGGACTTCAGGTCCCTCATCTGAGGGACCCAACTACTAGCTGTCTCAAGGACACTTCAAGAGGACCTATGGGAGCCACACCATGGACTGCACCTGACGGGTGAGAGCTAGTTGGCACTTTTTGTGTTTGTTTAGTTTGTATTGCCCCCTTTTGACTCCCACCCAGATGGACATGGCCAGTTGTGTCTAAACGTGCCTATTTTCCTTTTCCCCCTTTTTTTTTTTCTCAGGTTATTTGGGAGCCCACTTTGCAAAAAGGGTTCTCTATTTGCTGCTATTTTCTATTATCCATGTGGATTACACGTTATCTGTTTGGATTACAATATTACCTCACGTGGATTACAATTGAATTTTGAACTATGTGTTCCAGACAGTGTTTTATCATGCCAAGGAGCCACGAGGAGAGACTAAAATGTATATCTGAGCTTTTTAAGCTTGCAAATGTGAAATTGATTGCACTAAAATGTTTGCATGCTTATGTCTTTGCTGTATTTTAGCTACACTGTTTTTACTGGTTCAGCAACGTTCAAGCACTTTAGCCCATTGTGTGTATTCTTTTTCAGGTACTGCAATGTGTCCTATTATGCACTTATTGTATGGTGTTTTTAGTAAATTATGCACTTAGCTGGATAGATAGCAGTGAGCACCTTACTTTTCTCCCTCATATGGACTGCCTCTAAAGACTGTACGCCACGGCCTAGCCTCGTGCGTATGACGCATTCGCGAGTAAATAGTACGCTAAGGATTCGTACGCACTTTTCTACGCTAATGCTTACGTATTGCCTACTTTTAACTTCGCTGAATGTACGTTCGTAATTTGTGCAGGAATGTTCGCAAAACAACTATTGTTTTTTGAACGTAGATTCGACCGAATAAATTCGTATTAAGAACAAATCTTGTCAGAAATTCATCGAACATTCGCCAAAGCAAATTTTGGATGATTCGGTCATCTCTAGTGCCTATATTGTGAATGAACCCCAGGACCTCCTTCAGATCATCAGAACCAAATTTATGGTGCTCTAACTCATTTTCTGATGACCTATAGGAGGTTCAGGTGTTTTGTCCATGACATGGGAGTAATAAAGTCCCAACACTGTACCTGTTTAAAAGCAGCCTTATTTAATGCATTGCATTAGATTTAGAAGTGTATCATTTTTAATTAGAACAACAGTCTGTATACGGTTTAGAATTTCTATATCATATAATTCCCAATGCTTGCATGCAGACATTAGTTTGCACATTCCTCCAGTTTTTCCATTTCTTTAACATATGCAACATTGAGCGTAGACATGTGTGGTATGTATGAACTCCTCACATTCTACAGGTTTTTTTTGCACACTATATTTTATTTATCACATAATTGATTTTTCACCTAAACTCACATCCAAGCAAAGGTTTGTGTGTCTAAGCACAGATCTGTGTGTCTCACATCCAAGCAAAGGTCTGTGTGTCTAAGGTGCAGAGTGGCATTTTGGACAATGTGCCTGGTGTCTACTTTCAGAAAAAATGTACAGTAGGCATGTGGGGTTAAATGTCCAAACACCCCTTTCAGTGAAAAGGTTAATGATTTGGGGGTACATTCTCATGTGCCATCAAAAGTAAGAGTAAGAATCAATTTAATCATTGCTGCTTTTGTAAAGGATGAAAAATTTAAATAAGAATTTCATTAGTGCTTTGACCTCTTTTAAACCGAATGCGCTTGTTATAGTATATAAAATAAAGTAGGACATATCATGCGAGAATATGTAAGTTGTATATATACTGGGTGGTCCTTGTGGCCTCCAGTGTGTAGGTAGAATATTGAGAAAATTTAAAACTAGGACTGAAAAGCATGTACACTTATAATATTCAGGTTGATTTGGAAACACACAGGGACAGATTTACTAATACTGTCTAGTAAGTCTTAAACTGCGTCAGATTTATTATAGTGGCTGATGCTGAATGATAAATCTGTCTCATGTTCGATTTACTAGTCTATGTGTCATGCTACCTACTGTATAACTTGGCTTATTTTTACTTCAAATATACGCCAAACTTAATAATGATAATTTGCTTATCATCAAGGAATGTTAATGGATTAATTTGCCTAAAGAGGAAATCCCCATTAATATCTTTATGTATCTGCTAGAAAAGCAGCTGTCAAGCAGCTGACTTGTTATTGCCAAGTGAGTTGCGGCCACATAGGGCTCAATGTCATTGAATGCACAGAGTAGCCAGATGCAGGGAGAGGGGCGGTGGGATCTGGAGTGTATTGTGCGTCAACCTTTAATGGTAACTTTGACAGGGGCGCTGAACTACCCCTATTGAGGATGTGGCGGTGTAGAATAGGGAATGAACCTCTATCAAGATGCTAGCAGGGCTAACAATCTTGTATTAAGTTTATTTAATTATTTTTCATATCATTTCTTATTTGATTAACCCCTTCATGCCATAGCCATTTTTCACCTTAAGGACCAGGCCAAATTTTGGAAATCTGTCGTGTGTCACTTTATGTGGTAATAGTTTTGGAACACTTTTACTTATCCAAGCCATTCTGAGATTGTTTTCTCTTGACACATTGAACTTCATGACAGTGGTATATTTGAGTCAATATAAATCACCTTTATTTATTAAAAAATTCCTAAATTTACAGAAAATTTTGAAAAATTTGTAAGTTTCGAAATTTGAATTTCTCTGCTTTTAAAGAGGCTCTGTCACCACTTTGCAACCTATGTATTTATATACATAGGCATGTAGGTGTTGTAATCCTCTCCCGAGACATACTTTCAAATTGCAGAGCCAAGCAGCAATTCTTCCAGAAAAAGAACTTTTATAAATATGTAAATGAGGTTTCGGAGCACTGGGAGGCGTGCTCTTTCAGTCAGAGCACTGCTTCATCAACGCCCTCCCGGCTCCAAAACCCGCCCTGCAGCCTTTATCCCCGCCTCTCCTGTCTCTGATGGACAGTGCTAGACCCTTTGGTCTAGCGCTGAAATCTCGTGCCGGCGCATGCGCTGTACGCTTGCAGTGCCGAACACTGCAAGCGCGTTCAATGTATTGCGTACGCGTTCAATGTATTGCGTACGCATTTAATGTATTGAGTATGCTCCGCTCAGCTGAGCTTCCGAATGCGCCGTCACTTCCGGGTTCAAAGAAGTGACGGCACGTACATAATACATTGAACGCGCCTGCAGTGTTCAGCACTGCAAGCGTACAACGCATGCGCCGGCGCGAGATTTCAGCGCTAGACCGAAGGGTCTAGCGCTGTCCATCAGAGACAGGAGTGGTGGGGATAAAGGCTGCAGCTAATATGACTTGTTATTGTCAAGTTAGTTGCGGCCACATAGGGCTCAATGTCATTGAATGTACAGAGTAGCCAGATGCAGGGAGAGGGGCAGTGGGATCTGGAGTGTATTGTGCGTCAACCTTTAATGGTAACTTTGACAGGGGCGCTGAACTACCCCTATTGAGGATGTGGCGGTGCAGAATAGGGAATGAACCTCTATTAAAAAAATTATATCATTTGAAAATTATTTCTGAATATGCACAGTGAGCTGAATTGGTACAGATTGAATAGAGCCAGTGTTCCTGCTGAGTGTCGATCACGCACCCTGCCTGTAGTACTCGCTGAGATTCTTCCCATACACCGCTATGGAATCAGTTATATTATCTTCCTGAATCCATGCTATTAAATGTATTAGTGATTGCTGCTTGGCTCAAGCTAATACTTTAGCGCGATTTGAAACCTCCCTGCCTGCCCCGATGTTCAGTATGGCCGAGCGGTTTGCAAGCAGAGTGTCAGCATACAGCTGATACTCTGCTTGAAACTGCTGACATCGGTGCTGGCACCGATGTCAGCCGTTTAACCCCTTCCATGCCCGCTGTATGGAAGGGATTAACAGGGAGGGAGCTCCCTCCCTCTCCCATCAGGTCGCTGCTGTGCCGTGGCAGCAACCCGATGCTTGACGGGATCACAGAGGGAGTGAGCTCCCTCCCTCCTCCATCGGGACGCTGCTCTGCTGTGGCAGCGTTCCGATGGTTATCATGGCAACCAGACGCTTTCACAGGCGTCCGGCTTGCCATGGTATAGCTAAGCCTGATCAAGCTCCTGCTAAAGGCAGGAGCCTGAACAGGCTTACTATGAATGAAAATACACTGCAGTACACTATACAGTCTATGGCCGTATAATGGATCCGCCCCGTTTCCGTTATGCAGGGGAGTCCATAACGCAATTCACCTTTTACCATCAAACAAAGTGTAAACGAATTTCAAAATATGAAATTTGCGCATCTCTAATGTTGTCCATGGTGAATGGATAGTATTGGAGGGAAGAAAATCATTCTGACACTGTGAAGACCTCTAGTAGTTGCCCCTATGGCAAAGCAGTGTTAACTTCAGTTTTATTATGAGACCTTGAATTCAACGACGTGGAGGGGTCAAGCCACAGTTAAGCATAAGAGCTCCATAACTTCTAATTTCAAGCCTAACAATATTCTACTCTTTTGTGTGATTTTCTTCAACAGAGGAGCAGCATAAAGAGTGGTCTGTCTTTGACAAATGCCATAATAACAGGAATTCAGTAGTTTTTTTAGGAATTGATGGGCACTGAAGAGCATGTAGACATGACTTCTAGACATCAAGCAAGGTTTTGTCTTGCAACCTGTATGAACCAAACTGCCCCATTTTAATATGTAAATCGAGTATAGGCAAATCCAGAGGTGCACCTAGCCTTTCTGCTGCCTGAGGTGAAAACTGAAATGGTGCCCCAACCCCCTTCCCCCCTTGCCAATTTCTTAAACTAACCCCTTCCCTTCAGCCCTACTATTAAAGACATACTTGGAAAACATTACATACAGCACTACAAAACATACAGGCCAATACAGTGCCATATACCTCTTACGTCCAGTGATGAGTCCTCTGATGCAGACATTCTCTTTCTTTATCTTCTCCATTCAGACTAGACCGCCATGATGTTTTCTTTCAGCCATCTTTTGTCTCTGCAGAGCTTGACAACTACTTTTTTATCTTCCTCCCCACCTTCTGAACACCCCATTCTAATCCCTCTGAAAATACTATTACCACCAAGATAGTTCCCCTTCAATAAATATTGGTACACAGTGCCCTAAAAAATAACTGTTTCTGAAACTTAAGTTTCTGAAACTTATAGTGCAGTGAACAGTGTCCTCAAAAAATAATTTGACACTGTGACAGGGTGCCTCCAAATGTAACAGTCCTCTAAAAGTCCCACAATGGAAGCGCTCATTTCCAATGGCCCTTCACCTGCCCCCTCTTGCCCTTACCTGGTGCTGCCTGAGGCAATCGCATCACCTCACCTCATTGGTGGTGCACCTCTGGGCAAATCTTTATTCATTTTACATTTTAAATGCTAATTCATTATGTGGATCTAAAGACACTTTCAATTCATAGGAACTTTTATCACTGATCTCTTAAGGAACTTTCCCAGACATTTAATGTTGTCTCTGTATTTAAGAGTCAATTATATCTCACATTTTATTTATAGCCAGCTAAAATTAGTATAATCAGAATGAAATTTCACTGTTCATAAAAGGAAGAGCAAGTTTTACATGTAAGTTAAGAATATCTGAACATAGTTTAAAAAAGGAACATGTTTTATAATGGAGTGTTACAAATCACACTTATCATAGACTCAGCCCTATTAGCTTCAGACACATATCTAGTTTGATATTAGTGCAAAAACATTCATTACCATGGTCCTCACAGGGAGGAAAATTGTTTCTTTATAGCCAGTTGAAATTAGTATAATTATAAATAAATTTTGCTGTTCATAAAAGGAAGAGCCAGTTTTAAAATGTAAGTTAAGAAAATCTGAACGTACTAAAAAAAATAAAATAAAAAAGGAACATGTTTTATAATGGCGTGTTAGAAATCACACATATCAGAGACCCTGCCCTATTAGCTTCAGACACTGTTTGACATTATTGCAAAAACATTTATTACCATGTTCCTCACTTACAGGGAGGATATTTCCTGCTTAATTACTGAATCAGGAAATACCTGACCTAAGGTCATTGATATTATTTCCTTTGACGGAAAAAAAAATAAAGATACAGACTTTGTGTTTGTTTAGTGATCTTTCTGAGTTCGCAGGATCATTATCTGAAGGGTGGAAGGGTCCTGTTTCCAACCAGAAATAAACCAGTTTTCAAGATGTCTTGAAGGCAATTTCTGAATCTGATTACTTAGGGAATTCAATCAAAGACATTGCATTAATTTACTAGTTAGACTTGGACTGGCCCATAGGGGTACTGATGATTCCCTAGGTGGGTCCCTCAGCAAGGTGGGCCCTATGTTTTCTACTCCCTGCACAAGTGGCACATAACTCAGTAGACTAACTGCACTTCATATACCCTAGATAGGCAGTGTACAGCACCTCAACCAGCCTAAGTTCATATAAAAAAACGGGTTGAATATTTAATAAACTATGGTTAATTATTATATACATATTCATGTGGCTGAGATGACTTATAGGTACAGAGGCAGGGCAGCCAGTGTCCTCCTTTCACAGAGACCTTCCTTCTCAAATTTGCTGCAGGAACTCCATAATAAATCATCTTGTAGAGTCTTTCTGCTGTCTGCTGCTGTGTGAGTAGGTAATATTTGGATTTATCCTTATGGAGGGTCCCAAAATTAATTTTACTGTTGGGCCCTGTTACTAGTACATTTATTATTTCTTGTGCAGGATCTGCAATACATACTCAATACACTCAAATATACCCTTGTATCCAAATATCTTGTCCCTGGTTAGCTGGCATCTTCTCCAGCCCTCAACTGGGACACATGTGTTGTCTGTACTCTCCAGTTACACTTCTGTTACAGTCTTTGTTTTAGGGACTCTGTGATTGAAACTGTTCTGTTTTTGTCACTATTAAAAGGGCATAGTATTTTTTTTCTTTTTTGGCTAACACAATAAAGGCAGCACTGACTGAAATGTGGGCCCCTGTGGATGGTGCCATATGGAGCCATTTTGGCTGGGTATTTTAACAAGGTACTATGACAAACTGGGTTTGGTATGGGGTGCTGTTTGTACATCTGGCTTTGCACATCTTCTGTTAACTTGCTTCAATCATACACAGATCAATGCAATCACTGCCTTTGTACATGTCAATTAGCTTCTTCTGTGCTTAGAACACCTCCAAGAAAATAAAACAATTATTAAATGATCATTTGCTCATGTTTTAGTCAATATTAGGGGTAGTCACAAAGAAGATAGTCCTTGTGCAAGAACAGTAGATGGGTCCCCTGTTCATGCGCAATTCATCATAGAATACCCCATTATGTCTCTCTAGCAACCTACCACATTTGTAATTGTGAACTATGACATTCATTAGTTCTTCCTCTTACATGTCATTTAATAGACAATAGAAAGTTTTTTTTAAAGTGACACTGGACCCCCCTAACCTACACATATGTCAGCTCCAAGTTCATATTGGCCATGATAGTCCTTTAAACTGGTGATACATGTTCAATGACCTGGACGAAGGAAAATTATTCTCTTGGATTGTTGTTTCAAAAAAACATCTTTAGTTCACAAACAATCTTTCTTGGAGCAATCTAACTATTGGATAAAAACTAGAAGCAAAAACTTTTTGTAGCTAAAACTATTGTTCCTTGTTAAATTTTACCCAACAAAATTAATTTAGTTTGACACTATTTTAATCAACTTTAGAAGAATATGTAGAGATGAGCCCCAAACTGATATACCCCAGAAGCATTACCTAAAATGGAGTGACCATGTGCCAGCTATCTTCACTCCAAGAGTGCTTATAAGTGTAGAATATAGTGATCACATGCTCCATGACATCATGAAATTGGTTTCTGTTATATATCTGTTCACTGTTCGCCATTGTATACTGTGGGGGATGGTTGTGGAATATTATGTTTGTTTATTTAGGCCCCTGTGTTTGTGTGGAAGTGCATATCTGCCTCTTTTCTACACGTACGGGTCTCTGATACTTGTGGGTGTGATTGCTACCTTTGTGACTTATATCTCTTTCTTGTCTGTGGAGGAGTAGTATCCCCGTGTTTAGAGGGGTAATGTTACAATGTCTGTTCACTGTGCACCATTGTATTCCATGTGGGCTGGTTGCTGTACATTGTGGATGTGCATCTAGGACCATGTGTTGCTTGTGGGGGTGATTTGCCCTACTATGATGTGCTCTGTCCAGTCTGGTTCATTTGGGGTTGATTCTGCAGTCTGCATCTTAATCTGTCTGTATCTGCACCTGTTGTCCATGTGATTATTAGTTCAGCTATTTAGTTCTGGTGCTCTGTCTGTGTTAGCTCTGTCTGTAGTGTGTGGACAATGTCTGTTTCAGTGTTTGCTTCTGAAGTCTCAAGACTGTTCTTGAAGCCTTGCCTTGTACCTGTCTAGATTCTTGAAGACATTGTCATGTCTGCTTTCTATTTATGGTATGTTCTGTTCCAGAAGTCATTGCCATTTCTGCTTTCAATTTCTGGCATGATTGGGTTCCAGAAATTACTGTTATGTGCACACTGGTCCCTACAGTTGTTACTATTTGGACTGGTCTCTGTGTGTCTCTGGATTCCAGTAGTCTTGATACAAGTCTGAACAAGTTCCAAGGCCATGTATCTATATGTTTGGTTTCGAAAAGTATTAATCCAAGTCTGAACGAGGTCCAAGTCTATGTCTCTGTATGTCTGGGTTCCAGAAGTCTTGATCCAAGTCTGAACAAGTTCCAGGTTCATGTCTGCTATTTGGATTCAACTCTTGGAGTGTTTTCCAGTTTTAGGTATAGTGGTTCCACAAAATCCATAACAGTTTCTTTCTGAAGACACGTTTCTTTTAAGACACTGCTGTATATCTTACATTAAAGTTTAACTCTCATTTTTTTATTTTTCAAATAGCCAGCTAAGGCTATATAGCGTAGGATAGAGATTCATCTCCACAGTTCAGTAAATAGAATATGGGGAGCATTTCAAGAAATGGGCCACTTCACAGCAATTTTTCTAATATAAACATACAATTTCAAAGTATATTACAAAAATGGTCATTATTATAAAATGACAGTTACACTTTAAATATTTTGTACAATTTAAAGATGAAGATAAAGATTATGCATTTATATATTATTGTGGGAGTTCGCTCTGGTCAACACTAGGTAATAGTGATGGGAAATCTAGTTCATTTTGGTGATTAGTTCACCATGAACTAGTTCACTAAAAAGATTAGTTCACAAGATTAGTTCATTTAGTTCAGTATTTCTCTGGATTCTGCTGAGAAGAGATTGATCAGTTCTAGTGCGTTACACAGAAGCTGTGGCTCCCAGGATGAGTTATAGTTTTGTTAAAATGATCAGAAATAGTTAATAGTAGATATAGCAATTTCAGTTTTTATTAATATTATTATTACTATTATATTTGTATTTGATGTGTGGTATAGTGTTTTACTACCTTCTTTTCCAGCACCAGGAGCTATAAAGAGCAAGTGTGAGACCAGGGAGCTTCCTGGAGCTGTATGAGGGATCACTCTCTGTCTCCTCCCACTTACTGTTTAGTTTATAATGAACTAATCTCTGTCAGGATGGTGAAGTAGATGAACTAGTTCACTCTGAAGATTAGTTCATTTTGAACTACTCACTCACGAACTACCCATTACTACTAGGTAACTGTGCAGGAAGCAGGGACACAGACAGAGTGTTTTTATTTCACACTTTCTTAATTAAACATAAGCACAGCCTTGACAAATCGGCTTAAATAAACAAAACCCTGCTCGGCTGAGCCAGTACCTGCTACAAGACACAATCCCTAACTATACGTAGGACTGGCTACACGGCCTACGGGTACAAACAAGTATTGGGTGGCACAACAATACCTTTTGTTGTTCTGCTGTCAGTTCTCCAGGAATGGTCTCCACTGCTCAGTTCTACATTGGGCTTTAAATTAGGCCCTAACGACCCATGTGATCCTCAACTGTGGGCTGGTGGAAGCCCAAGTTCGGAGCCCCGGGTGGAGTCAGCGTCCCACTGCCAACCTCACTCACTCCAGTATAAGCAGGCCCAGTATGGATTTTACAAACCTGTCTATGTTAGCTGTGGCTAACATAGACAAAACAGGCTATCAATCCTGCTTATGCTGTGTCTGAGTTAACCTCTTGGTTCCCAGAGACACACCCATAATTTACCACACTGAACTTAACCATTTCAAGGGCGGATATCGGTTCTCCCAAATCATGCCATTCTTAAAATTATATACAGGTTAAAAATGGCAAAAAAGCAGCACTCTCAAAGTGAAAAATCAATGAAGTTTATTCAACCATGCAGGATGCGACATTTTGGCTCCACACTGGAGCCTTTCTGAAGCTTGAGAAATGCTCCAGTGTGGAGCTAAAACGCTGCGTCCTGCATGGGTGAATAAACGTCATTAATTTTTCACTTTGAAAGTGCTGCCTTTTTACCATTTTTATATTTCTTGGCAATTGTCTTGTTCCTTTGGGCATGCACATGCGTTTTGTTGTCTTGTGCTGCCATTTTCCCTTTTCCGTTTTTTATATACAAGTTAGCTATAACAGCAAAGTCTACTCAGATTCAGGTTGATTTTTTTAAATTAGTTGGTTGCAGTTTTTTAGGGTTGCATTTTACTCATTTGGGCTAAAAATATATATTTTTTCAATTGTTTTTTATTAAAAATGTTCAGTAGTTTTTGTCATAAAGGGTTAAGTTTTAGCCTAGCTGTGAGCATCTCCCTTTCACTTGCAATTTGAGCCATCATCTGGCTTGGCTTAAAAATTAAAATCATTATTTGTAGAGATGAGCGAGTAGTGAAATATTCGAAAGTTCGAAATTCGATTCGAATAGACCGCGAAATTCGACTATTCGACCGAATATCGAATCCCATTAAAGTCTATGGGAAAAAAATGCTTGCCACATGGAAATCTCAATTCGACCACTTGGAGGTCACCAAGTCCACCCTGAAACCTCAGAAAAGGATGCCAACACTGCTGGAATGCAACTGGGACAGCAGGGGAAGCATGTCTGGGTGCATATAACGCGCCCAAGTCGCACTATTACGCCACTATCACAGCCTCTCAACAATACACTCCAAAGACAATCTAACCTCTCTGTAAAGTGAGACCATACAAGGAAACCTTCTTTCCTCTACATTGCCATGGACCCCAAGCCAAACTAGACAAAAAAGAAGATAAAATTCTGCACCCCTTAAAATCACGTTGCCTATGACAACCACAGATGGCATAGGCAAAGGGGAAAGCAAATAGACCCCACCCCTAATTGTCATTGTGTGTGTGTGTGAGATGTGGTCAGACATGTCTTCTTTAAAATGTAAAAACAACTCAAACACATGCAGAAGCCTTAAAATGCCCAAATTGTTGGCACTTGAGATGTCAGTGACCCGACCTGGCCCAGTGTCATGTCTAGCAGGTAAAGCAGTGGGGATGTTGAGGGATGCGTAGGACCGCAAAAGGCAGGAAGAGGCCATGGGCTGGCCAGAGGCTCATGGAGAAGGCAGGCTAGAGCCCGCAGGGCCGCATCTGTTCCCTATAACAGGCCCCCACACAAAGATCTCCCATCGAGGGCTCTTAGGTCCTTGTTGTGAAAATATTTGAATGAGTGCGCAAAGTTAGCTTGAGGTGAGCCCTCGAAAAAATTATATGGAGGCCCAAGAGGTGAGCCCTCGAAAAAATTATGTGGAGGCCCAAGAGGTGATACCTCGATAAAATTATGTGGCGGCCCAAGAGGTGAGACCTCTTAAAAATTTTGTGGAGGCCCAAGAGGTGAGACCTCTTAAAAATTATGTGGAGGCACAAGAGGTGAGACCTCTTAAAAAATTATGTGGAGGCCCAAGAGGTGAGACCTCTTAAAAATTATGTGGAGGCCCAAGAGGTGAGACCTCTTAAAAATTATGTGGCGGCCCAAGAGGTGAGACCTCTTAAAAAATTATTGTGGAGGCCCAAGAGGTGAGACCTCTTAAAAATTATGTGGAGGCCCAAGAGGTGAGACCTCGATAAAATTATGTGGCGGCCCAAGAGGTGAGACCTCTTAAAAATTATGTGGAGGCCCAAGAGGTGAGACCTCGATAAAATTATGTGGAGGCCCAAGAGGTGAGACCTCTTAAAAATTATGTGGCGGCCCAAGATGTGAGACCTCTTAAAAATTATGTGGAGGCCCAAGAGGTGAGACCTCTTAAAAATTATGTGGCGGCCCAAGAGGTGAGACCTCTTAAAAATTTTGTGGAGGCCCAAGAGGTGAGCCATAAATATATAAATTTTTTTATTTACGGAGCAATTCTACGGCGGTTAAGGAGGAGGAGGTGGAGGAGGAAATGGCACTTCATACAGATGGCACTTCACTTTTGGCTGCTTTCCACTTTTGGAGAAGCAAAGTCCGGGTCAATCCACTTGCTGTTCATTTTGATTAGCGTCAGCCTGTCGGCACTGTCGGTTGACAGGCGGCTGCGCTTATCGGTTATAATGCCCCCGGCTGCGCTGAACACCCTTTCTGATAGCACGCTGGCGGCAGGGCAGGCAAGCACCTCCAAGGCGTACAGGGACAGTTCCAGCCACATGTCCAACTTGGAGACCCAGTAAGTGTAGGACGCCGAGGGATCGGGGAGGACAGGGGTACGGTCTGCCAGGTACTCCCGCAACATCCGCCGATACTTGTCCCTCCTGCTGATAGCGGGCCCCGCAGTGATGGAAGTTGCACGAGGGGGTGCCATGAACGTGTCCCACACCTTGGAGAGTGTTCCCCTGGTGGCTGTGGGCCTGATCGATGTTGAGGGACTCTGGGAGACCCTCTCCTCTCTGCCGCCAGCGATGGTGGGTGGGAAAATCTCCATCATGTTCTGCACGAGTTCCCTCTGGTATTCCAGCAATCGATTCGTCCTCTCCTCTACCGGAATAAAAGAGGAGACGTTATCTTTATACCGGGGGTCCAGGATTGCGAAGACCCAGTACAGTTTGTTCTCCACTATCCGGACAACACGTGTGTCCCGGGAAAAGCAGCCCAGCATGAAGTCAGCCATGTGTGCCAGACTCTGAATAGGCATGACGTCACTGCCCCCACCAGAAGGATCACTTGCCATTTCCTCCTCTTCCTCTTCCACCTCCTCTCCGCCCCATCTGCGCTGAACCAATGGGACGCACACAGCCTGACTGCTACCCTCGCCGCCAGCATCCTCCTCCTCTTCCACAGCCACCTCCACGTCGTCCTCCTCCTCCTCATCCTCCTCCTCCTCCTGCAACTGCCACCGTGAAGCAGACAAAAGTGTGGTCTGACTGTGTAGCTCCGTTGCGTCTCCTCCTACCCCCGTCTCCTCTGCGTGCAATGCGTTCTCCCTTATTGCGATGAGTGATTCTTTAAGGACGCATAGGAGCGGGATGGTTACGCTCACTATAGCGTCCTCGCTGCTGACCTTCTTGGTGGACTCCTCAAAGATACGCAGTACATCGCATATGTCTGCCATCCATGGCCACTCGTGGTTGGCAAACTGAGGGAGCTGAGTTGGAGGCACGCGTGGATTCATAATCTGGTACTCCATCAATGCTCTCTGCTGCTCACACACCCTGGCCAACATGGAATAGGTGGAATTCCAGCGAGTCGGCAGGTCGCACAACAGCCGATGTTCAGGCAAATGGAGGCGTTGCTGGAGTTTTTTAAGCTAGCAGCAGCTACAGTTGACTTCCGAAAGTGAGCGCACAAGCGCCGCACTTTCACCAGTAGCTCTGCCAGGTTGGGGTAAGTCTTTAGAAATTTTTGGACTACCAGATTAAAAACGTGGGCCAGGCATGGTACGTGATTGAGTTCGGCAAGCTCCAGAGCCGCCACCAGGTTACGGCCGTTATCGCACATGACCATGCCTGGTCCTAGCTGCAGCGGCGACAGCCACATCTCCGTCTGCTGCAATATGGCGTCCCTCACCTCTGGGGCGCTGTGCTTCCTGTCGCCCAAGCTGATGAGCTTAAGCACCGCCTGCTGACGTCTCCCCGCGCTAGTGCTGCAACGCTTCCAGCTAGCGGCTGAGGGCGATGTTAAGGCAGAGGAGGAGGAGGAGGAGGAGGAGGAGGGGGGTTTATCAGAACCCATGCTGGCAATCTTGGGCGGGGGTGGTAGGTAGGCCGTCTCTGTTTGCGACCCCGTTCCTGCTTCCACTACATTCACCCAGTGTGCCGTCAAAGAGATGTATCGTCCCTGGCCGCAAGCGCTTGTCCACGAGTCGGTGGTCAAGTGGACCTTTGCGCTGACTGCGTACCTCAGGGCCCGCCTGATGTTACGCGACACGTGCTGGTGCAGGGCGGGGACGGCACTCCGGGAAAAGTAGTGGCGGCTGGGGACGGAATAGCGAGGTGCGGCAGCCGCCATCAGGTCGCGGAAGGCCTGCGTCTCCACAAGCCTAAACGGCAACATCTCCAGGGCCAGCAGTTTGGAGATGTGGCAGTTTAAGGCTTGGGCTTGGGGGTGACTCGAGGCGTACTTCCGCCTGCGGTCGAACGCCTGCGAGATGGACAGTTGTTGGGACGAGGAGTGTGAAGGTGCAGGCGAAGAGGCGGGGGAAGGGGAGGCTGAAGGAGAAGGCCCCAAAGTAGCCGAGGCAGAGGCAGATGTGGAGGTGTCCTGGCTGGAGGTCTGGACCGCAGTGGCAGCACACAACAAAGGGAAGAGGCAGTGGCAGCAAGACCGGGCACAGGTTGTATTGCGTTTGCTCTCTCCCACTCAGCCCAGTGCTTGACTTCCAAGTGACGCCGCATGCCTGAGGTGGTCAGATTGCTCTTCTCAGAGCCCCTACTCAGTTTTGAGTGGCAGAGTGTGCAAACCGCGCTCAGTTTGTCATCCGCACAAACATTAAAAAATCTCCACACCACAGAAGTACGAGGCCTCGATGGGGGAGCTTCGCGCGACTGCCCGCTGCCGGGAACAGCTTCGGCCCTGCTGGCTGTGGCCTCACTTCTCTGTCTGGACTGTCCTCTGCCTGTAGACATCCCTCTGCCTCTGGACATCCCTCTGCCTCTGGACATCCCTCTGCCTCTGGACATCCCTCTGCCTCTTGCTGCCTTTTTCGGTGCTGCGCAGACCACCACCTCTCCACTGCTTTCCCCGCTGGACATCACCCCTGGCCAAGTGGGGTCGGTCATTTCGTCATCCACCACCTCCTCTTCCACTTCCTCACTCTGCTCCTCCTCCTGCCCACTGGACATTCCAACAGCCTCCCTTGATGGCAACTGCGTCTCATCATCATCATCGCTCATGATAACAGATGCTGGTTCAGGGTCCACATCAGCAGGAGATGGCGAATACACAAGTGGTTTGGGCATCACTACAAACAAATTCCTGTGCTAGCTCCTGGGATTCTTCCGGCACATCTGAAAAAGGACCCGAAAAGAGCTCCTGGGAGGGGTCAATGGTGGGATGACTCTGTTGGCCAGGTGTGGAAGAAGGAGGGTCAGAGTGAGACTGTGTGGATGACTGGCTGGTGGACAACTGTGTGGAAGCGCTATCGGCTATCCATTGCACCACCTGTTCAACCTGCTCAGGCCTCAACAGCGGTGTAACCCGCCCCCTGCTTAACTGTCCCATAAAGGCAGGGATTCTGGATGAGTGGGATCCTGGCTGACCCTCACCAGCACGCATTGTATCCCCACTGGCTTCAACAAGGCCACCAACAGCATTTCCGCGCCCCCGTCCTCGTCCACGTCCGATTCCGCTAGCCCCCCTCCGCATTTTATTTTTTTTTGGTTACAATATTTTGCCTTCACAGCCGTGTACTAACAGTTCAGACGGTGTGTATGAACACTACGTATATACAATTATTTTGCAAGAGAACGCAAAGTACAGGTGCCAATGAAAAGGCTTTTTTTTTTTATATTTCTAGGTACACAGCCGTGTACAAACAGATCAGACGGTGTGTATGAACACTACGTATATACAATTATTTTGCAAGAGAACGCAAAGTACAGGTGCCAATGAAAAGGCTTTTTTTTTTTTTTAATATTTCTAGGTACACAGCCGTGTACTAACAGGTCAGACGGTGGGTATTTACACCTGGTATACAAAAAGGGTATTGCAGGCACACAGAACCCAGAACACTAGAGCCAAATAAACTATATTTAAAAAAAAAAATAAAATTCACAGCCGTATACTGCCAGATCAGATGGTGCATATACACACTAGGTATATAACAGGGTTTTGCAGCCAAAAAGAACGCAGAACAGTAGTGCCAAATATAGTTTTGTATGTAGCAGAGCACCTAATACACCACTAATGCCTCTCTCTGTCCCTACTCCAGCAGCTATCCCTGAATACAGCAACCGTTCTCTGCAGACTGTATATTGTAGTAAAGCTATCACTGTACTGCACTATAGTAGCCCTGATAAGGGCTTTTAATCACGCTCCTGCCTGTCCAACAGCTAAAACCTATCTGTCCCTTCTCCAGCCTCTGTCCCTGACTAAGTTCACGCAGCATATGCGAACGAGCAGGAAGAGCTGAGTTTTTAATATTCGAGGTCACATGGTTTTTCCAGCCAATCCATGTAGACGCTGTTTTCACACTGCCAGCGTGCTCCGCGGGCCTGTCATACCCCCCTGCATGTTGATTGGTGGAAAAAGAGCGCCAGGGAAGGTGGGAGGGGAAACGAATTCTAAGTGCGCCATCGCCGTTATACTCGATTGAAATCGAGTATGCCGAATAGCGTAGTATTCGATCGAATACCGGCTCAATCGAACACTACTCGCTAATCTCTAATTATTTGCAGTTAGTTCTGCCCATTTCTAAAACTTACAAATTGGCCTGGTAAGGAAGGGGGTTCAACACTTTGGTAATAAAGTAGTTCCTCCTACAGTGGGCGTGTGCTGGAAGAGACTAGCAGTGGGCTGATTGCTCAGCTGCTCTATTCCTACTTGCTAGTGTTCTAACGGAGAGCTGAGCCATGACCTATCTGGCTCTGATCCTGGCATGCGGTGCTCTATTTAAACCCCTTCCTGGCCATATACTAGTACCAGTGATAGTCTCTGACTCATCAGCAGTGTTCCTAGTTCCTGTTTGTATTGGATTTCTTGTTCCTTTGACCCCAGCTTGTCTTCTGACCACTCTCTGTCTCTCGTTTGTTACTACTTTGTCCATCTGGTTCTGATTGCAGATTTTCTTCTGACCACCCTCTGTCTCGCTTGGTACTGCATAGCTTGTCAGGTTCTGACCATTTATGTGTGACTCCCTTTTTTGTGTTGTTTTGTCTCTTGGTGTTTGTCTGTTTCCGCATGTAAGTAACATAGGGACTGTCGACCAGTTGCTGTCTTACTACCTAGGCTTGCACTGCAAGTAGGTAGGGTTTCCGAGTTCTTGGTTAGGGCTCACTGTCTGTGTCTGTCCCTACCTACAGACATTACAATATGATTGTGAGTTGGTTTGCTATTATGACTGATGGAGGTGGCAGGAGCAGCCATACAGAATGTGATAGTAGGCAGTTTGCAGCAGTGGCATGATGGAGGCAGCAGCTGTCGCCATACAGAATATGATAATGTGATAATCACATATATATAAAGAGATTTATCACATATGTATAAAGACTAATCACGTATATACATGTATATACGTGATTAGTCTTTATACATATGTAATAAATCTCTTTATATATGTGATTAGTCTTTATGCATACGTGATAAACCTTTATATGTACTTTGGATCTGTATTGCTATACTGTTGTCCCATACTACATATTAGTCCGTCATTACATACTGATTTTATATAATATTTATGTCTGTAACATAGTCCATTTGTCGTGTTTTGTGTTATATCTAATATTTTATATTGTTGGAGACTTTGTAATTTCGATGAAAGTCGATGTCTAATCTATACATGTTATATATGTGTTGTAGGCCGTGATCAAGGTCCGGGAGGACCGAAACATTAATGTTGGCCTTGACAAAATTTGCATTATACAATTGGAGTACCGTGATTGAATTTATACTTGTATTTGGGTTGATTACTCGATCACTGAGCACCAACCCCAGGTGGAGTGCCTTTCAAACTCGTTTAAGATAATGGTGTTGGCAGCCTCAGCCATACAGAACATAATGGTAGACAGGTCACAACAGTGGCATGATGGCAGCAGGCAGGCAGACAGCAATAGTGGAAAGATGGGGCCCCGCCAGCAAGGCTAGATTGATTCATTGGAATCTACCCTCATAGGCTGTGTGCAGTAATGCACATGGTACAAGAAGGATAAAAGAAGGGATAGCAAATGAAAAGAAAATTTAAAGAAAAGTCACTGTGTTAAAAAGGCTTTATATCAACTACCATATTGTATGGAATATAGACTTAAAATCCCACAGATCCTCCTTCTGTGTGTTGTGAAAATTTCCTTTTCAGTGATGTATGGATTCATGTGTTGGTGACCATAGACACAGTAACCATCATCACTGTATGTGTATGGCCTGTTTAAAAAATTATGATACAACGTGATTTGAAATAGTAAACAAATGACAGAAAATTATAACTTACAGCTTATTTGTTTTAGAATCTTAAAATTGCATGACCCATAGACAGTGCAGATACAAAAATACTATAATATATCTATGCTACAACATATCAAATGTTTTTTGAAAAGTTAGTGTCCCTTTAAATAATAATTTCTGTGTTTATATGTTTTCTGCTTCAATACTGTGACAGTATTTTATGTTCATAGCTGCTGCCAAAAAAAGAGGAAAAAAGATCCATTTGTAACAACCTTTGACATCTATTAGCTTCTGATATTAGTGCTGAGTGATTGACTTATGATCTGCTCCTCATTCTGTCATCTCATTTAAAGAAATTGGAAATTGATTTTGAACTGGGAGGAAAAGATTTATTTCAGGCAGTTATTAGCTCGACCTAATCTTTGATTTTAGTATCTAAGTTCAGACATAGACCATGACCATCTCTGAGCATTAACAACATTTATTGGGTGTGAATGAAATGTTACAGAAAGGAAAATCAACCATACTGTATTCTTTAAAGATAGAAGAAGCAAAGAACAATGATAAATTGATGCAGTAACTAGGGGAAGTGCACAAATCTGTATCTATCTATCTATCTATCTATCTATCTATCTATCTACTAAACAGAAAATGGCAGCAGCACTAGATAAGCCATGACACATAAAATGAACATGAAATGAACATATGAAGAAGTAAAAAAGCATAACTGCTATGTAGTATATAAAGTGGAAGCTCTTAGCGCATATAAATGATCATAAATATGTCGGGCTCATCCACCAACGATCAAGGTGGCTTCCATTCGGATGAGTCCTACACTAACACTGACCTGCATCCTACACAAACCGGCAGGCCCATATCAGGAGAACATGATATGAGCCCGACATATTTATAATCATTTATATGCGCTAAGAGCTTCCACTTTATATACTACATAGCAGTTATGCTTTTTTACTTCTTCATATGTTCATTTCATGTTCATTTTATGTGTCATGGCTTATCTAGTGCTGCTGCCATTTTCTGTTTAGTATTTAATTAGCCAGCAGGTAGCTTGCACCTGACTCTCACCTGTAGGAGGTGCTGTCCGTTTTTTGCAATTATGTATATATAGAGGAGGATTGGCCTCCTCTGGGAATTTAGCACTCCTGTTCACACTGGTGCAGCTTCTGACCAGGTATGGTGTTCTCCTGATATGGGCCTGCCGGTTTGTGTAGGATGCAGGTCAGTGTTAGTGTAGGACTCATCCGATTGGAAGCCACCTTGATCGTTGGTGGATGAGCCCGACATATTTATGATCATTTATATGCGCTAAGAGCTTCCACTTTATATACTACATAGCTGTTATGCTTTTTTACTTATTCATATGTTCATTTTATGTGTCATGGCTTATCTAGTGCTGCTGCCATTTTCTGTTTAGTATTTAATTAGCCAGCAGGTAGCTTGTACCTGACTCTCACCTGTAGGAGGTGCTGTCCGTTTTTTGCAATTATATCTATCTATCAATGAAACAAGTTTAATTTGATAATGACAGCGCAGGGACAGTGTAGGGAGATCATAGGGAGAGTTTTCAGACACTGTAGTGAGAGCATAGGAGACTGCAGGGACAGTGCAAGCTCTGTGTAATTGTCCTGTGCATCTTGTTGCACCGCTGTGCCATTCATTTTCATTCTGTTCTGTTATACATAGACTGACTGTGCATCAGAATTAGTCTCAACAGCTGGTCTAATATATAGGCACGTCTACCTAGTTCATCTGCTACACCACTAATAATTCATCTGTTCAGTTATACAGTACATAGACGTTCTGTGCATCATACTCATTGTCAACAGACAATGTAATGTGTAATATATAGACATACTTATATAGTTCATCTGCTGGGCTATTTACGTATACTTAATCTTTTCTGTTATACATACTATAGACTGACTGTGCATCAGACTTAGTCTCAACTAGCTGGTCTAATATATAGGCATGTGTACCTAGTTCATCTGCTGCACCATTAATAATTAATCTGTTCAGTTTTACATAGACATACTCTGTATCACACTCATTGTCAACAGGCGGTGTAATATATAGGCGTGTTTTTCTACTCTGTCTGCTGCACCATTTATACTTTATTTGTTACATTACCGATTCAATTACTGTACACTATGGCCAACAGACAGTTACCTGAGCCCTCAAAAGGAATGTACAGTGGCAAAAATGTTGCACAAGTAGCAGAAGACGAAAGGGTGGTGGTAGTAGAAGCCACAGCAACAAGCCAGAGCAGTCACTGTCATCCAGCAGTCATGTTTTGACCAACAATCCCGCTGTACTGGAATAGTTGACTCACTCTTCAACATCATCTCCGGTGACAACAGATATACACAGCCAGGAATACACCTGTAATGCAAATGCCTCTTTCATTTGCTGCTCCTTCTGCTTAGGAACTAATGTATGCTGTCAGCTCTGCTCTGCTTTTCAGCGAGGATGAGCTTAGTGAGAACAGTCAGCAGCTACAGGCCAGCACAGACTTGGAGGAGAGGTCTGCTGTGTCCTATCTTAGGTGTGGAACTAGTGATGATGACAGGTGGGTGGGAGCATGTGTTGCAAGCGGACAGGAACATGGCCATGAGACTGGTTAGGGTGACATAAGTGGTGAAGAGACCTTAGTTGATGATTATGTAGCTGATCACATATGGGACCCTGGTGAAGAGGGTACATCATCATCAGGGGATGAGGATGGCAGCAGGCCCATGAAACAACAGCAGGGTGGAAGCAGTGGGAGATCTGGAGCCAAATGCGCCGGGGTAAAACCATTTGCTACTCAGAGGCCTACCTGTCAGGAAACAACTAATGATGCACAGGTTCATAAAGGCAGCAGACAGCAGTCAGCCTCGAGAGTTGGGGGTAAAATGCCATATTCTGCATTGTGGGATTTGTTTTTTGTTGGAGGATGTTAGCATGGTGGCATGCAGGATATGTGGGCAGAAAGTGAAGTGCAGTAAGGGTGCTTTCTTCAGCAGTCAGGGCTCCTCAGCCTCAACAGAAGGATGCTGTCCTTCCTTCCCTTCATCTATTATTCCTGATGCTTCTCCTCTTCCTACTCCTAATCACATGATTTTTCAGCAACCAATCACCAAGGTGATTTCAAAGAGACAACAATATGCTTGTACTCATCCAACGGCGCAGAAGCTGAATGTGTACCTGGCCAAGGTTCTACAGTCCCTCTCTTTCCATATCATGGACTCTGAACAATTCAGAGAACTGATGGCTTGTGCATGCCCAAGGTGGAGAGTCCCAAGTCATCATTACTTCTCTAAAAAAGCTGAACCAGCTTGATCTAACCTGTCAGGTGAACATTGTAAAAAAACAAAAAAGAAAAATGGTGCCAGAACAGGCATTTTTTTTGGTTACCTTGTCTCAAAAAAACAGAGTGCTCAAAAATCATATGTACCCCATATGCATCAGGGGGTCTTCAAATGTAACACGGTTCCTAAAAACCAGTATAGCAAAATCTGCCCTCCAAAAACCATATAGTGCTCCTTCCCTTTTGAGTCCTGCCGTGTGCCCATACAGTAGTTTACCCCCACTTGTAGGGAATTTTGGTAAACTGTAGAATAATAATAATAATAATAGATTAAAATGGAAAATTGCCAAAAAAAAGTGAAATTTTGAAACATCATCTCCATTTTCCTTTAATTCTTGTGGAACACCTAAAGGGTTAATAAATAGAGATGAGCGAACGTGCTCGAAACGAGCACTGTACCGCTTGGCTCCCCTGCGCTCGCATGGGCGCAGGCAGCCGCTTCCGTCCTCCTCAGGAGGATGGAAGTGGCTGCCTGTGCCCATGCGAGCGCAGGGGAGCCGAGCGGTACAGTGCTCGTTTCGAGCACGTTTGCTCATCTCTATTAATAAAGTTTGCAAAATCAATTTTGAATAACTTAAGGGGTCTAGTTTCTAAAATGTGGTATTTATGGGTTGTTTCTATTATGTAAGCCTCACAAAGTGACTATAACTGTACTGGTCCTTAAAAAGTGGGTTTGGGAAATTTTCTTAAAAATATAAGAATTGCTTCAGAAATTCTATGCCTTCTCATGTCTTAAAAAATAAAGTTACATTTACAAAATGATGCCAACATAAAGTAGACATATTGGAAATGTAAAGTAATAACTATTTTATGAGGTACAACTATCTGCCTTAAAAGCAGAGAAATTCAAATTTTGAAAATTGTGAATTTTTCAATTTTTTTTGTTAAATCGGGTGAAATATGTCTATTCAAATTTACCAATATCATGAAAAAAGTGAAAATGGGATTTTAGAAATGTTTGCAAATTTATTAAAAAGGAAAAGCTAAAATTTTGCATAGATATAAATATTCAGACCCAATGGTTACTTTAGCTGAGCTCCAAAGATTTTCTGTAGAGATGGGAGAGACTTACAGAAGTTCAACCATCACTGCTGCACTTCACCAATCTGGCCTTTATGGTCAGAGTTCCCAGAAAGAAGCTTTTCCTCAATAAAAGACACATGAAACAAGGCACTGAAACACATGAAACAAGGCATCACCTGCACAAAACCATCCCTACAGTAAAGCATGGTGATGGCAGCATCATGCTATGGGGGTGTTTTTCAGTGGCTGGGGGAGGTTTAGGGTTGTTGGAAAGCTGATTGGAGCAAAATAGAACCTTACAGAACCTGTTCTATTACACGCTTAAACAAGAAGAGCTCCCCCAGACAGTGTGGAGATGGCAGTGACAGCACCATCAGGAGACCACAGAGTGGCACGACAACAGTGTATAGGAGGCAGTGGCAGCAGCTGTAGCATCTGGAGAACACAGAGCAGCACGACGACAGTGTAGAGGAGGCAGTGACAGCATCTGTAGCATTAGGAGACCATAGAGCGGCACAACGACAGTATATAGGAGGCAGTGGCAGTAGCTGTAGCATTATGAGGCCACACAGTGGCCCAACGACAGAGTTTGGAAGTGGCAGCAGAAGTATTAGTAGAATTTCGAGGTCCCAGAGTGGCACAATGACAGACTGGGCAAGTGGTAGCAGCCGTAGGAGCAGAATTTTGAGGTCAGGCTGGAGTGGCACGATGAGGTTATGAGGCCAGAGTGGCACGACAACAGATATGGAAGGGAAAATTTCTCATCACCACTAATGTCTCTGCCAGAGGAATTGACGTAGAACAAGTGTCAACCGTTGTCAAGTTTGACCTGCACAGTGTGCAAGTGGCAGCAGTAGTATTAGAATTTTGAGGCCACAGAGTGGCACAATGACATATTGAAAATGGCAGTAGAGTCGGTATAATTTTGAGGCCACAGAGTGGCACGACATTAAAAAATTGCAGTAAAGTCGGTATAATTTTGAGGCCACAGAGTGGCACAACGAAATTGAAAATGTCAGAGTCGGTATAATTTTGAGGCCACAGAGTGGCACAACGACATTGAAAATTGCAGTAGAGTCGGTATAATTTTGAGGCCACAAAGTGGCACAACGACAGTGAAAATTGCAGTAGAGTCGGTATAATTTGAGGCGACAGAGTGGCACAACGACATATTGAAAATGGCATAGTCGGTAGAATTTTGAGGCCACAGAGTGGCACAACCACATTGAAAATTGCAGTAGAGTCGGCATAATTTTGAGGCCACAGCGTGGCACAACGACATATTGAAAATGGCAGAGTCGGTATAATTTTGAGGCGACAGAGTGGCACAACGACATATTGAAAATGGCAGAGTCGGTAGAATTTGGAGGCCACAGAGTGGCACAATGACAGACCGAGGAAGTGGCGACAGCAGCAGTAGAATTTGGAGGCCACAGAGTGACACAATGACAGACCGTGGAAGTGGCGACAGCAGCAGTAGAATTTG